>VMDO01012371.1:0-62541 GCA_007922755.1 Pedetes capensis | reverse complement strand
GCATATAAATAGATTCAGGGACAGAAATCACATGATCATCTCAATAGATGTTGAAAAGACCTTTGACAAAGTTCAATATCTCTTCATGATAAAGTCCTAGAAAAAATAGGACTAGAAGGGACATACCTAAACATAAAAAGGCTATATATAACAAACCTATAGCCAACATTATACTAAATGATGAAAAACTGAAAGGATTTCCTCTAAAATCAAGAATGAGTCAAAGGTGTCCACTCTCTCCACTCTTCTTCACCATAGTGATTGAAGTAATAACCAGAGTAATAAAGCAAGAGAGAAAAATAAAAAGGATACAAATTAGGAAAGTAAGAACTCAAATTATCCCTATTTGCGGGTGATATGACTCCATACTTAAAAGACCCTAAAGACTCCATCTGAAAACACTTAGATAACACTTTGATAAACATTTTCAACAAAGTTGTTATTGTTATGTGCCATCCACTCGTGTCCAATTCAGTGACCCTCAGGGTTTTCAAGGGCTGATTGGGGGATTATTTCAGGAGTGGACTGCCACATCCTTCTCCCATTCAGCAAAGTAGTAGGATACAAAATCAGTATCTTTTCTATGTACCAATAATGAGCATGCTGAGAAAGAAATCAAGAAAGCCTCAAATAGCCTCAAAAAATAAAAATAAAATATGTAGGAATAAACCTAACTGAGGAGATAAAAGACCTCTACAAAGAAAACTTTAAAACACTGAAGAAAGAAATTGAAGCTCACACTATGTGATGGAGAGACCTCCTATATTCACAGATCAGCAGAATTAATACTGTGAAAATGATTTTATTAGTTTGTGCATTGCTGTGGCAAAATACCTGCAAGATCAACTTAAGGAGGAAGTATAGGTTTATTGGGGCTCACAGCTTAGAGAATTGTGGTCCATAATGGTGGGAAGGCATGGTGGAGCAGCTAAAAGCAAAGCCCATGGGTAGAGGACTTCACATTATGTACCAGAACTAGGGTTCCAGGTAAAACCTCCAAAAGCTCATCTGCCAGTGACCTACCTTCAGAAGTTTCATAGCATCTCAAAGTTCCATGTTGTTGTTGTTGTTGTTGTTGTTGTTAGGTGCCATCGAGTCGGTATCTGACTCATAGTGACCCTCTGTACAACAGGGGAAACACTATTGCCAGTGCTTCTCTGCTGTTCATAGGGTTTTCAATGGCAGATTGATTTTTGGGAGGGGGTTGTCAGGTCCTTCTCCCAAGCCTACAGCTTCTGGTGTTCCAGGCAGTCTCCCATCCAGGTACTAACCAGGCCTGACCCTGCTTAGCTTCCGAGACCTGACGGGATCGGAAGCCACAGGGCTATGGCTGCAGCCAGGCATCTAAATGTATAACCTTTGTGGAGACAGTTTAGATTCAAACATAAGAATGACTATGTCATCACTCAAATCAATTTACAGACCCAATGCAATCCCCATCAAAATTCCAATGACATTCTTCACAGAAGTAAAAAAAAATCCTAAAATTCTTATGGAAGCACAAAAGACCCCAAATAGCCAAAGCAATCCTGAACAAAAAGAGAAATACTAGAGATACCACAATACCTGATTTCAAATTATGCTACAGAGCCATAGAAACAAAAACATGGTACTGGTACAAAGCAGACGCATGGACCAGTGAAAAAGAATAGAGGACCCAGAAATAAACTCACAAGGCTAAAGCCAGGTGATTGTCAACAAAGGTGTCAAAAACATGCATTGGACAAAAGACAACCTTTTCAATAAATGATGCTGGAAAACTGGATATATACATGTGGAAAAATGAAACTAGGTCCCTCTCTTTCATTTTTCACAAAAATAAATTGAAAATAGATCAAAGATCATAATGTAAGATCTGAAATATTGAAGCTACTACAGGAAAAACACCTCAAGACATAAGTATAGGCAAGGAATTTCCGAAAAGGACTCAAATAGGCAAAGAAATAGTAAGAATTGACAAATGGAATTGCATGAAATTAAAAATATCCTGCAGAGCAAAGGAAAAAATTACCAGTGTGAAGAGACACCCCACAGAAAGGGAGAAAATATTTGCCAGCCATGCATCTGAAAGGTGATTAATATCTAGAACATATATAGAACTCAAAAAATTAAACATCAAAAGAATGAATCAATCAAAAAATAGGCAAATGAATTGAACATGCAGTTCACAAAAGAAGTACAATTGACCCATAAATATATGAAAAACTGTTCAACATCCTAAACCATTATGGAAACTCAAATCAGAACTACATTGATATTCCATCTCACTACAGTCAGAATGGCTGTTATCAAGAAAACGAGCAACAAATGCTCCTGGGGAAGGCAGGTGAGGAATCCTTATACAGCATTGATGGGAATTTAAATTATTTTGGCCACTAAGGAAATCAGTATGGAGATTCCTAAAAAAAAAAAAAAAAACTAAAAATAGAACATCCATATGACCCTGTTGTACCATTCTTGGGTATACACTCAGCATACGTAAGCATACAGCAGAGATAACTGCCCATTCATGTACTATTCACAATAACCAAGACATGGAATCAGCCTAGATGTCCATCAGCATATAAATGGATTTTTTAAATGTGGTATATATACACAATGGAATATTATTTAGCCGTAAAGAAGAATGAAATTACCTTATTCACAGGAAAATGGATGGCTCAACTGATCATCATTTTCAGTGAGATAATCCAGACTCAGAAAGCCAAACACCACATGTTCTCACTCATATGTGAAAGCTAGATTTTAAAATATATATTTTAAGTATGTATATTATATATGCCCCTATGAGGGTCACTATGAGTCAGACTCGATTCCATGGCATCTAACAACAACACATATGTATATGTGTGTGTGTGTGCCTGCGTGTGTGTGTGTGTGTGTGTGTGTGTGTGTGTGTGTGTGTGTGTGTGTGACTATTAGGAAGGGAAAGGGGACCAGTGGAGTGGAGAAGTGGGGATGAGAGGGGGTAATGGTGGGTTAATATAATCAAAGTACATGATATACATATATGAAAATGTCATAATAAAACCCATCATTTTATAAAATGAGTATACATAATTTTTAAAAATGTGAATGTATATGACTGTGATGTCAATATAGAATAGAATATGGGCTACCAGAACCTAATTTAGAACTGAATGACATGATTATCACCGTCCAACGCCTATAAGGTGTCAG
Organism: Pedetes capensis; assembly: GCA_007922755.1. Lineage (NCBI taxonomy): Eukaryota > Metazoa > Chordata > Mammalia > Rodentia > Pedetidae > Pedetes > Pedetes capensis. The sequence goes on along the minus strand of VMDO01012371.1, from coordinate 59,361 downwards.
CACCCCTGGGACTGGGCTGGGATTTAGCTCAGTTGGTAGAACTCTGCTGTGCAGTCTCTGAGGTCTTTGGTTCAAGTCCTAGCACCACAAAAATGGGAGAAGGGGCTGGCAATCCACTCCTGAGGCAATCCCGAAACAGTCAGCCATTGAAAGCCCTGTGAGGGTCGCTATGAGTTGGACCTGACTAGATGGCACCTAACAACAACAACAACAACCCCTGTGGCTGGTGACATTGAAGGGAAGTAGCAACATGATCATCAGCAAAATGCCTTGGTGTGGTGCCTGCCAGTGATTGATCGCAAAAATAAGAGTGGCATCCTGGGAGGTGGGCAGTGCAATGACTTCTTCCCTATTTGTGTTTCCTTTATCTCAAAAAAAAAAAAAATTACCACAACCTACAGATTACATATGGGACCCAGGTAGATGGAAACAGCTCTGTCATATTTTCCACAGAGACTACCTTTCTAGTGTGAAATCCTGTCCTACCAAGAACAAGAGAACCAAAAAGTAAAAATATCCAAATTAATTTTTAAAAGAATCCAAAAGTGTCTGAAGAGCTTTTCCAAATTTACAAGCAATTGGAGACCTTTTTTTTCTGATCCAATGCATACTCTCTATGTGAAAGTACTCTCAACTCACCCCCCATGTTTCAGTGTCACCGAGACATTCTTTGATGAAGAAATGACACAGCTGTAAAGAGAAAGGCTGCTGATTTCTTTGGCAAATTTTTACGGGGGAACAGGAAAACAAACTCTCCAGATAATGCTCCCAGTAAACAAATACCTCCCTCTGCTTTTGTCTATGTTATATCTTTATTTTAATCTCTAACTATAGTTATATTTCATACTTTGTTTTTAAAAAGTTTTCTCTGTAGATTTTAATGTTTCATACTCCTTTTCTTTCTTTCTTTCTTTTATTTATTTATTTATTTAGCACTACGTAGGGATTGAACCTAGGGCCTCTCACATACTTTGCAAGTGCTCTCTACCACTGAGCTGCACCCACAGCCCATTTTCTATTTGTTTATTTTGAGACAAGGTCTCTCTAAGTTACACAGGCTGCCTATGGCTTCAACTTGTGAACCTCCTGTCTCTTCATCCTGAGTCACTGGGATTAAAGGCATGTGCCACCATGCCCAGCTCATACTCCTTTTCTTTACTTTTGTTTTTTCTGTCTGTACATTCGGTCAAGCACTGAAATCATCTGTTCATAGGCATTGTATCTGGTACTCTCAGAACAAAGTTATCTAACCCATGTTTATTTTTTGGACAATACAGGTAAACTGTTTAAGGGGTAAGTCACCTAAAAGTTAAAAAAGAGAAGGTTGTCTCTGCCCTCTTCCCCTGGCCATCCCTTCTTCCATTCCTTTGCCAATTTATTTCCTTTTAAGTCCTGTCCTGCAAGTTTAGAATGGTACTGTGGATCCAGGATGTGTTTATATTGGATAGCTGAGAAGCAGCTTCCAGACAAACAGCTCCCTCTTTCAGATGTCTAGGAGAAGAATGGTTATGTCTAGTTAGGGATTCCACATCCACATGCAATCATGGCTGCTGCTAGTGCTACCCAGGCTTCCAGTTCTCCACCTTTGGGGACTTGAGCCCACAGTCTTTATTATCCATTCACATTTCTTAACTTCACCACCTTCCTCTTCTTTGCTGCTCTCTCTGTCATGAGTCCTCTCCTTTCTAGCAGAGACAAGGTTATGAATTTGGAATCTGTGGGGTTTTTGAGTCTTTGTGCCATTTCCCATTGGCCCAGAGCTATCAGGGGAGACTCCATCTCAAGGGAGGCTCCATCTCACTATTGGAGTGTTAGCATTTCAAGAGGGAATTTATTATATTGGTATGTAGGGATTACTCGTATATACTCCATTTCCTTCCAGCCAACCCAGCATTTTCCACCAGCCTATCTGTCCCTATGGGCTGGGATTTAGCTCAGTTGGTAAAGTGCCGCTCTGCAGTTTCTGAGGTCCCAAGTTCGATTCCCAGCACTGCAAAAATGGGAGAAGGATGTGGCAACCCACTCCTGAGGCAATCCCGAAACAATCAGCTATTGAAAATTGAAAACCCTGTGAGGGTAGCTATGAGTCGGACATGACTCGACCGCAGGCACCTAACAACAACAACAACAATCTGTCCCCATCTCTGAAATCCTTTATTTACTTCCTCTTAAGTCTTTTGAGTGTCATGATGTAATGATTGTTTCTCAGCTCCATTTCATCCACGATTTTTTTTTTGGTGGTGCTGAGGGGCTAAACCTAGGTTCTTGCATATACTTTGTAAGTGCTCTACCACTGAGCTGCACTCCCAGCCTACTTTTTATTTTTTATTTTGAGACAGGGTCTTCTATGTTACCCAGGCCTCTGGCCTGGAACTCGAGATTCTCCTTCCTCCACTTCCCAAGTCGCTGGGATTACAGGCATCTGCCGGTGTGCCTACCTCATCCATGACTTCTTCAGTGGACACTCATCTTCAGGCAGCCCAGCCTTGGCTTTTAACTAGTATTGCAGCAGGGTAGGTGATGATTTTCTGAGATGCTGCAGGCCCTGGCAATGGGAAGAGTCAGATGACTGTAGATGACCTCTGAACTCTTAGCTGGCTGGAGAGCACCACTTCCACAATGAATATCTAGCCCTGCCTACAAAGACAGTACTGTACATGAAGCACAGTGGTCATACACAAATGGCCATGACTGGAATTGCTTGCCAAAGAAGTTTCTACCCTTTTGCTATTTCCTAACTACATCAGGGAAGAATCTGTATCTCTAGCTTGCTTTGCACATGAAGTTCTTCTGAGGAAGGGGACTGGGACAAAAAGTCTGTTGCGTAGTTAAATAGATAAGAAATATTATTAACCCAGTTTTGAGAGTTGTTTGTCCACAAGATTTTTTTAAAAGTCCAGTTTAATTTCACAAAAACTTTTTTCCATGAAATTACTTTTAGATTAATATTTAAAATGAAAGACATCTTGTAACCCTGCAAAATACATTGCAAATATAACTTTCTAATGTACACAAAGAAGGCAAATTCTTTAATCAAATAGAGTATTATAAAATTTTTAAAAATAAGAACAAAAGCAAAGCTTTAGAAAAATCAGACAGCGCAATGACTACAAAACACAGGAAACACCAAATCTACAAAATTGATCCAGAAAAATCATTATGCAAAAAAGCTACAGCAACAACAGTAAACCTCAGTGACAACAATAATGACAAACTTAGCAACATTAACAAACTCTGAGAGGGAGATCTGATACCAGAGTTGTTACAGTATATTACCTTACATGTCTAATTTTCTTAAAAATATTGGACATGTAAACAAACAGGAAGATATGGTTTATTCACAGGAAAAATAACAACCACTAAAAACTTTCCCTAAGGAAGCCCAAACATTGGATTTACTAGACAAAGACTTTAAATAAGGTATAATAAATGTATTCAAAGAACTAAAATAAATCATCTTTAAAGAATTAAAAACCCAGCACTTGTGAGGCTGAGGCAAGAGGACTGGGAGTTCAAGGAAGCCTGGGCTATAGAGAGTTCCAAGCTAACCTGGGCTATAAATCTGTCTCAAAAAAAAAACTAAATTTATAAAAGAAATAAAGGAGCATAGAATAATATCTCACCAAACAGAGAATATCAATGCAGATGTAGAAATGATAAAATGGAACTAAACAGAAATTCTGGAGTTTAAAAATAAAATAACTGAAATGAAAAGTTCACTAGAGTGGCTGAACAGCACATTTGAGCTGACAGGAGGAAGTATCAGTGAACTTAATCATAGGCCAATTGAGATTACCTAGTCTGAGAAGCAGAACCAGAAAAGAATGGAGGAAAATTAACAGACCCTAGGAGATCTGGGAGATAGCATAAAGTATCCCAATATATGCTTATTGGAAATCTCTGAAGTAGGAAGACAAAAAAAAAGAGAATAAAAATATTTGAAGAAATGAAAATTCCCCAAATTTGATGATAAACACCAATCTAAATCTCCAAGAAACTCAATGAACTCCAAGTATAAGAAACTCAAATAGATTCGCACATAGGCATATGATAGACTGGTGAAACACAGAGAAAATTTTGATAGCAGCTAAGGAAAATTAACTTGTTGCATCCAAGGGGTACTCAGCTTTCTATCAGAAACAAAGAATGCCAAAAGACAGTGTGATGATATATATTCAATGTGTTTAAAGAAAAAGACCATCAACCAAGAATTCTATATTCAGCAAAATTATCTCTAAAAAAATGGAAGATAAATATATCCCAGATAAACAAAGACTACGAGAATCAATTACCAGAAAAACTATACTACAAAAAATTCTAAAGGGAGTCCTTCAAGTTGAAAAGGAAGCAAATTAGATGATAACTTGGATCCACACATGAAAACAAAAAGCATTGCCAATTACATAAATAAATACCAAAGGAGTATAAGATATATAATTTTACTCTTTTCTGCTGTTAACTAACTTAAAAGATAAATGGTATGTGATTGTAGTCCCAGCCACTCAGGATGCTGAAGTTGGAGGACTGCTTTAAGACCAGCCCAGGCAACATAGAGAGACCTCATTTCAAAACAAAGAAAAAAAGATGAATATATAAACCAATAATTACAAACTGTGTTAATGAACTTATGAGGTATAATGAACTTATGAGGTATAAAGAGATATGATAATAGCACAAAAGAGTGGGGTAGAAGGAGCTATATTAGAGTATACAATTTCTATATATTGTTGTTGTTGTTGTTAGGTGCCGTCGAGTCGGTATCTGACTCATAGCGACCCTCTGTACAACAGGGGAAACACTATCCTCAGTGCTTCTCTGCTGTTCATAGGGTTTTCAATGGCAGATTGATTTTTTTTGGGAGGGGGTTGCCAGGTCCTTCTCCCAAGCCTACAGCTTCTGGTGTTCCCAGGCGGTCTCCCATCCAGGTACTAACCAGGCCCGACCCTGCTTAGCTTCCGAGATCTGACGGGATCGGATGCCACAGAGCTACCGCTGCAGGCTTCTATATATTATTAGAATAAATTAGTATTACTCTGAACTAGATTGCTTTAAGACACATATTGCACTCCCCAGAGCAATCATTAAGAAACTGACTAAAAAAATTAGTCAAACAACAAAAAACTTTAATGATGTAGAAAGTATATATTTAACCAGGTATAATAGTGCATGCCTATAATCTCAGCAACTTGGGAGGCAGAGACAGGAAGATCATGAGTTTCAAGGCCAGAGGCAGCCTGCATAATTTAACGAGACCCTGACTCAAAATAAAAAAGGGGCTGGAGGTGCAGCCCAGTGGTAGAGCACTTGTCTAGCATATTTGAGGCTTTGGGTTCAACCCCTTAGTCCTGAAAAAAAAGAAAAGAAAATAAAATTTATATTTAATACAAAAGAAAGTAGTAATGAAAGAAACAGAAGAACAAAAAATACATGACACACAGAAAATAGCAAATTGACATGGCATGTGAAAAACAGCAAATTAACATTAAATGTGAATAGATTAAACACTCAAATTACAAGGCAGAATGTATCTCCTATGTCCTCTTGAATTAAGTGTGATGAACTACTTCTAGGACGTTTTACACTACCAAATTTACTTCCCATAAGTATTCTGATCTCTAATTCTGAGGATAGTGGGATGAGAGATGGATAAATTCCAACTTTGAGTGGTCCATGTAGTCCTTAGACCCCCATCTCTAGTCAATCTAGAGGAAGAACTTCAGGAAATGGGATGGAGAGTGAGAAAATGCCAATCACACTGCCTAATTTATAGGATGCCATATATGTGGGCCCTGGAGGAATTTGGGAACTGTAGGGCACACTCACAATTTTATAGATACTTTTGTCCAGCCAAATTGCTCTACTGTCCTTCTTATTTTGATTTCCTTTTTTCTCTCTCTCTCTCTTTTTGTACTGGGGAATCCACTCAGGGATTTTCACATCCTAGGCAAGGTCTCTACCACTAAATTACATTCCTGCCCTTGTTTTTTTGAGACAGGGTCTCACTATGTAGCCCACTATGTTTGGGTTTCTTAAGAATGAGAAAGATCTCTCTGGGGATGGAAAAGTTTGCTTTGGTCCACATCTTGAGCTACTACAACCTGACTCCTCATAGATTATTTAAACAACCATCTCCAAAAGTGTAGAAGGCATAGCCCAGGGCCAGAGGATATGCCTAGAGGAGGGGATTGCCCAACAGCTGCTTCTCCTTATGCAGTATTATAGGAAAACACCCTTTTGTGTTTTAAATGAAACTGCTGTCTCTCACCAGCCAAGTTGTGCTGATGTCTGATGCCTGATGCCATAAGCCTAGTGGAGTTTTTTGCTGCAGCATATGGAGCTGCTAATTGGTTTTCTCAGGTGGTCTGGGGCTATGGTGGTACTCTGTGGTTTGAGGAAGCAGAGAGTGAAACTTGTAATTAGGAGACCAGGATATGATCTGGGACAAATAATTAGTAGATATTAGCTGTGCGGTGGGAAGGTAGGTGAATGTCCAGACCAAGAAGTATCCTTCTGTGTTCCTGCTGTTTAACTTAGTCTATTCTCCAGCTTGGAGGTGGTGGTTGGTAAATAGTCTAATGTGGACAAGGATGGCTTTGAATATTATCAAACCTACAAACTTCAGAAATGAAATTGAGGTTTCCTTTTTGACAAGGCAGCAGTAGCTGAGGTAAATGAAAATCTGGAGAAGAGGATGAATGAGGGGGCCATCTATACCGCCATATGGCCCTTTGGCCCTGGGCGGGGTGTCACGCTCAACAAAGATCACAAAGTATACATCTAACATTAGAAAGGGCTTCTGTGGAAAAAGACCTCCATTAGCTCAGGAAACAATAGCAAGAATTGACAAATGAGATTGCATGAAATTAAAAAGCTTTTGTACAGCAAAGGACACAACAGAGTGAAGAGACAGCCTATAGAATGAGGAAAATCTTTGCCATCTATATATCCAACAGGGGATTAATTTCTAGAATATATAAACAGCCCAAATACTATGCAACCAAAAAAACAAATTGTCCAATAAAAATGGACAAATAAATTGAACAGACAGATCTCAAAAAAAGAAACACAAATGGCCAACAATCATATAAAAAAATATTCAACATCCTTGGTCCTCAGAGAAACACAAATTAAAATTATATTGATATCATCTCACCCCAGTCAGAGCTGTTAGCATCAACAAAACAAACAACAACAAATGCTGGCGAGGATGTAGGGAGAAAGAAACTCTTATACACTGCTGATAGGAAAGCAGACTGATGCAGCCACTGTGGAAATTAGCACAGTGGTTCCCTATAAAACTATAAATAGAACTACCATATGACCCAGCAATGCCACTCCTATCTACAGCCATGCCACCCTGGCATTCAGTCTCATCAGATCTCAGAAGCTAAGCAGGGGTCGGCCTGGTTAGTCATTGGATGGGAGACCACCTAAGCATACCAGGTGCTGTAGGCTAGGGAAAAGGACATGACAATCCACTCCCCAAAAATAATACACCATTGAAAACCCTATAAGTATCAGAGAAGCACTGACAATAGTGCCAGGCATGGCACAGAGTCAGGTAGTATTTCTTTCTATTGTAAATAGAGTCACTAGGAGCTGGACTCTATTCGATGTCAGCTAACAACAACAGCAACAACAAATGTCACTCCTGGAATATATCCAAAGGAATCTAAGTCAACATACCATAGAGATACCTGCTCATCCATATTTATTATAGCACTGTTCACAATAGCCAAGATATGGAATCAACCTCAGTATCTAACAACAGAAGAGTGGATGAAGAAAATGTGGTATATAGACACCATGGAATTTTATTCAGTCATAAAGAAAGATGAAATTGTAGCATTTTCAGGAAAAAAGGCAAAGGATGGAAGTAGAGATCATCATATACATACATACACTATGGAATACTATGCAGCCATACAGAAAAATGAAATCGCAACATTTGCAGTAAAATGAGTGGACTTGGAGATCATCATCTTGAATGAAATAACTCAGTCCCCATAAAAGAAATGCCACATTTCATATTTTCACTTACAAGCTGAAGTTAGACATGGAAGGTTAATTCTTCTCTAGTTACTTGGTTTGGAAAAAAAAAGAAGAGTAGGTTTGGCATTTGGGGGCAATGTTGTGGTTCAGGTACATGGAACTGATGCTAAGACACTTGAATTAGCTTTAGTAGAGGAGAAATGGAGGAGCCCTAGAATATTAAGGATGAATTCAGGAAGGCCTGAGACCATGGAAAACTTGCCTGCACTGTAAACTATTTTCCAAGGTAAGGTTGCTATGGTGACAGACTATGGAGCCTTTATCAAAATCCCAGGCTGTGAGAAGCAAGGCAAGAAGAGAGGCAGAGGCAGTCTTTCCAGGATTACACTGGATGGAAGATCATCCTTGAGGCTGTCCTCAACACTACCTGCGAGAAGTATGTAAAGGCCATGTTGCAAAAGATTGTTTCACACAACCAGGTGGGAAGAAATATTCTTTGATATCTGATAAGGAAATGGAGAAAGAAGAGGCAGAGGCAGCATAATTTGTGAGGCCTGATCCCACAAAGAAGTCTCCCAGAAAAAGGAAGAAGGAAAAGAAGAAAAAGAAACATAAAGACAGGAAGTCATCTGACTGTGACAGCTCATACTCTGAAAGTGATACTGGCAAGAGTACAAGGCATACATCAAAAGATAGCAAGGCAAAGAAGAAGAAGAAAGAAGAAGAAGAAAGAAAAAGAAGAAAAATGAAGAAAGAAGAAAAAGAAGAGAAAGAAGAAGGGGGAGGAGGAGGAGAAGAAGCAGTAGCAGAAAGAGTGAAAGTGGAAAGAATGGAGGAGGTGTTTGAGAGAATGAGGAACCAGGAGCTATGTGCTTGAAGCCCTGGCTTGTGGAAAGACTCAACAGTGAGAATATGGTCTCTCACCTCCTTGAATTTGTTCCCATGGAAAATGGCTTTCCCTCGTGAGCAGGCAGGTTTGGGAGCTGGAGGTCAAAGGCAGCTGCTCCAATGAGTTGTTGTTTCCTTATCACTCCTGATCTCTTTGGCCAGTGACCCCTACAGTGCACCCATGCATTCATCCAACTTCATTCAGCAGGAGGTCCTGTTACCCTCCCCAGCTGCCACTGCTAGAGCTGGATTCCTTTGCAGGAGACTAGGCTACAGCTACATGTTCTGCTGTGGAGGTAAGGCTGGCTGTAGTTGGACAGTGATTTGGCCCTTCCTGTGGGTCTGTCTTGGGCCAGTTCGTAGGTAGTCTCTGTTGCTTCCAACACCAAAGTAGCAGGAAACTGGTAGCAGGAGGGAGAACATGGTAAGAAGTGGTGCTTACTTTTTCTAGTCTCTCAACATGGTTCTACTATGCAAGTAGTGACAGCCAGTGGCCATAACCAGAAAAAAATAATTTGCAGTATGACTTATGTATGACATTCCAACAGACTACTGAACCAGACATCTGAAGCCAGGGTCATTGCAACACTTTCTATTTATTACCTTGTGAGTCAACTCAGTCCACTTCAGGTATCTGCTTAAATTCTTGGCACAAAAAAAAAAAAAAGAGAAGTTTCAATGAGACTTCAATAGGCCCCTGTCCTCATAGATTCATGAACTCCCATGGATATCATTGTCTTAAAATGTGCAAGCCTGATTTATGGCCTCTTGTTGTTGTTGTTGTTAGGTGCCATCGAGTCATGTCTGACTCATAGCCACCCTCATAGGGCTTTCAATGACTGATTGTTTCAGGATTGCCTTGGGAGTGGATTGCCATGTCCTTCCCATTTTTGCAGTGCTGGGAATCAAACCTGAGACCTCAAAGACTCAGAGAGGTGCTCTAATTATGGCCCCTAGATGTCCTATAAGGCATAGTTAGTGCTCAGAATGGGCCCTAGTGGTCTTCTAGGGCAGTATAATACCTGAAATGTCTGCAAGCTATCCCAGATGGGATGGGCTATGGTCTTCTTGAGAGAGAAGCCCTTTTCTCCTCCCATTCTTCTAGTCTTTGGTAGTTAGTTATTCTGGGAGGATGTAGACCTTATCCCCCTAGTATAGGCATCTCTCTAGTAACTGCCCCTTACCTTGTCACCTAGTTCCTCCTGTATTTTGGGGATCACAGTATCTCAGGAAGGAGGAACTCACAAAGAGATGATGATCTGTAGCTGAAAGCTCCAAGAAAGAGGACCAGCTCTACTGGTGTGGGCTGAGAGGAAGCTGCTCTAAGTCGTGACGTTTTGACTTTGTGGTTAGGGATTGTCTAGCGCCTCCTTGAGGTAAGATTTCCAGGCATCCGAAGCAGCCTGGAGGTGAGCAGTTCTTGCTCCTATCTGTGGAGCTAATCTTGATTACAGTCAGCTTCCTGGAAAAATAAGTACAATAGTGAAAGTGCCCTGTACCAGCCAGTGTTCAGGGCCCTCCTTTAATAGGGTGGCTCCCCTGTCACTATGGGGAAGCACATCTCAATCATGTAAATCATAGAAGCAATCTAGGAAAACAGTCTGGTTTGCAAGCCTCTAAAATCTCACCAAGTACAAAGGCCCCCAGTATTCCCTTCATGGCTTGGGCTGCTAATTAACAAGTCCAAGCTCAGGAAAAAAAGGTTTTTGCTCTTTAAGTTATATAATTGGGTTAGCTCAGAGGTGATGCTACCAGACATGACTTTGAGATATTCCTGATTGAAAGCCTTTGTCAGGTAAGATTTGAAGAGTAAATGGGAAATGATCCAGATTCATTATTGCTGCTTGGTCCAAGAAGGCTGGGAAGTCAAGCTATGAGTTGTTGCAAGAACCAAAGGGCACCACTGATTATTCAAACTGTCCAAAGCGTCTGCAGTTTTGATCCTTTGGTGAGGGCTGGGGTGGACTCCTTTGGAAATCCAGGCAGTGGTTAGGCAGCTGGTATAGTTTAAGTACCAAGGGCCAGAGCTGGGGAGGTATAGGTATCAGGTAGAACTTGAGTATGATGGATCAGATCCCTGAAGCTGTCACACACTAGCTGACAATCTCTCTGAGGCTTTTCTTTTCTCATCTATGAAATGGAAACTCTGATAATACCCACTTCCCAGGGCTGTTGTGAGAATTAAATGAATGAAATGAGGAAGTTCTTAGCAAAGTGTCTGCCACATAAGTGCTGAAGAATGGAAGATAATTTCGTGGCTCCTGTTAATTCACGATGTCCAGGAGTGGTAGGAGCCAACAAATAAATGTCATGGGTCAGAAAACCCAGAGAAGATAAATGCAGTCATCAAGCCCAAGGAATAAGAACAAGAATGAAAATGGGAGACAAAGTCAGAATACGAAATTGGGCAGAGGTGAAAGGGAGAAAATAAGAGTAAAGTGCAAAGATCATCAACATTGGCTTCTAGACACATGCCCCATGAGCGATTCAGTCTGGTTTGAAGGGACAATGTCCTCAAAGATAGCTAGAAGGCTATTCTCCGCTTGCCACCCTCCTAAATAACTCATAGGTCTGGCTTTGTGAATAACTCTCTGCATTGGCTTGGGTTAATGCCAAGAATATGGAGTTAATTAAAACAGAAAATGGTTGCTTAGAGTTATTATGCTGAGTCCAAGTCATTCCACCAAAGTTAGGTTTCCCAATTCTTTTCTACTACTCAAAGATCTGAGGTCAATTGGTAATGGAGAGGGCAAGAGAAACTGAAATCCTAAGGTGTTATCTATATCTTTGTTGAGTTCCTGAGCCTCTCACCTTGGAAAGGGAGAATTTTTATTTGTATCAGTCTATATAGGCTAAGGTATGCTGTGGTAACAATTCCCAAATCCAGTGCTTAAAACAATAAAGGCTTATTTTCTTGCATGGGCTGCATGTCCACTGTAGCCCAGCAGAAGCTCTAATCCTCATAGTCACTGGAAACTTAAGCTGACAGAGCCTCTATCTTAACCTGTCTCCATGATTTCTGCATTAGGAAAGGAGGACAAACTGAATCAAAGTTTCCACCCAGAAGTGACCTATGTCAATTCTCTTTTTTCACTGACCAGAGCAAGTCATATGACCATACCTAACATCAAAGGAGTAGGGAAGACCAATTCCACTATGGCTAAAGGAAGAAAATCTGTAATAACTGTTAAATAGAATTTGTAACTACTGTGCTGTCCTACTGGCTTGAGGCTCTGGTATATCAACACATGGCTAGTTAAAATCTGAGCACAGACACAATTATTCTGATTCCTATTTTCTTCTAGGTGGTTCTATTGTCCTGGAAGGCTATAACCCAGATCTTTGTTGTTGTTGTTAGGTGCTTTTGAGTCAAGTCCAACTCATAACAACCCTCATAGGGTTTTTAATGGCTGTTTCAAGATTGCTTTGGGAGTAGATTGCCACATCCTTCTCCCATTTTCACAGTGCTGGGGATCAAACCTAGGGCCTCAGAGTGCACAGAACAGCATTCTGTCAACTGAGCTAAACCCTAGCCCATCCCAGATTTTTAGCAGCAGATAAATTGACTCATGTGCCTGTGAAAATCATTTGAAATATATGTGACAATATTATGGGTTTAACTAGCAGATGATAGATTGTGGGCTTCTAAACAGGTTGGTTTAAGAATCTATGGGAAACGTCAAGGGTAAAAACTTCCAATCACATAGAATGGCTACTCCCTTATACAGCCACACTAACTTGCATAAGAATAATCACATGGAAAGTTGGGCATGGTAGGAGATGTTATAATCCCAGCACCCCAGGAGGCTGAGGCAGGAAAATTGTTAGTTGGAGGCCAGCCTGGGCTATGTGGTGGGTTCCGGGCCAACTGGAGCTATAGTGAAACTTTATCTCAAAAACAGAGACTAGTCACATGGGAAATAGAACCTCCTTGATTTGTGATGAAGCTATATAATATCTTGACTTCCACAGTTTAACAACAAAGCTGAAGGATTTCTGTATGAAAGGACAAAACATTGGCCATTCCATGTGCATGATCTGGAAATCTTACCCTCAGTGGTAGTTATAACCCATTATACTGGGTTCCTGGAAGAAACAAAATGGAGTATACCAATTCATATCAGAAGTGATCTGCCACTAAGAGCCAAAGTAGGGCCAGTTGACCTCTATGTCTTGGAATTCCACAGTCTTGCCCAAGACCTCTGTAGCATTGTATAATTTAATTGGTAAACAATTTTAGAAGGGGTTTACTGGGCTCCTATACTATGATCTGTCTCAGGTATTGGAAGTGGGAAATTTTATCAAATGAGTACCTGGTGGATATGACTAGAATGTGAACTGGAAGCTATAACTGTTTTCCAGCATGGCTAGCACTATTTCTTGGGCCTTTCCCACAACTAAAAGGAGTACATGTATTTGGGAGAGTCTACCATCTGCTACCCACAGCCAAGCATGCATGCTGCGAGAGGCATCATTGAATCTGTGCCATAAGGGAGATGGATGCCTGGGCCTTCTCTTTCCCTCACCCTACTTTCATGCCTGCCTCATTTTCATATTCAGAACTTACCTGACAGTACAGGCTATAGTACATTCTGCAGTGTCATGAAATTTTTTCCACAGGGATCTAGTTCAGCAGGCCTCACTGATGCTCATTCTTGGATTTGTTATATTGTGAATGGAGAACTTCTATGGGCACCACAGCTTAGAGTTAAGCACTTGGGCTCTGAAGTCAGACTGCATGTATTTGAATTTGAATGCAGTCATTTACTAGCTGATAACTTTGGACAAATTGCTTAACTTTTCTGAATTTCAGTTTCCTTAGCAATAAAATAAGAATAACAGTAAAAGCCTTTCAGGGTAGCTATGATAATTAAGTCAGATAACATGTATAAATCACTTAGCATAATGTCTGGCACACAATAAGTGCACAATAAGTAGTAACCATTACATAATCAGCTACATCATCATCGCCATCACCATCACCATCACTATCATCATCACCATCACCATCGTTACCACCCAAAGGCCTGCTAACACCCTATTAAAAGTGAAATTCTCCCCCAGTGGCCCTGACTTAGGCTGCTTCTGATAAGTTGCTGACTTTTGTGGTCATTCATTTCCTGTCTTCCCTGCTGTAGGGCAGTGGCTTTCACCTTGATCTACTGTCGTCAGCACTTAATATGGGCTTTTCAGGCAGCTGGACAGCAAACCCTGCCAGTAGCTGAAATGCTGGCCAACTATGTGGCTTGTGGGGAGATATTCTTGGAGCATAAGCTCCGGAAGCTTCCTTCTCCCAGGACTGGGAGGAACAGGGTAAGCTTTCTCATTTCCAGGGCCCAAGTCTATATGAAATGGGGATAGTCTGTGCCAGGGCCAAAGGAATGTATGCTCTGAAATACTATTGACAGAAATCTTTTCAGAAAATGGAGGAGGCTCTACCTACCCTTCAAAATAGTAAGCTAAGGCACCCCACGACAATCAAGGCCTAGACATCCCAACTGCACAAGACTGATCCCACTTCTCTTCATCCCCTTTCTACCGGTCATACTTGGAACAGCCTGAATATTTGGAAAGCTCAGTGGACAAGCATCTTCACCTGTAACCTCAAACAAGTAGATGAGTAGAGAAGCATCTGCCACTACCTCATCCTGCCTGCCTGACAGGATTCCTAGAATCAACCACCCCATCTCCACCTCAAGCTACATACTGGAAGTGGCCTCTGATACCCCTAAATGATGTGCAGCCTACATCCTGAGTTATTTTCCTGTGCAGCATGCACTGCTTCCCAACCTGTTGTGCATTTTCTTGGCATCAATCTTATAACGTGTTTCACATAGTCCTCCCACTTTCCTTGTCATTGTATGGCCTAGTTCAGTCACCAGATAAGATCTTCCACTCATCCCACTTTTCAAACTTTCCCTCCTTGCCTACAGCTAGAGGTATCTGGTTATTATGATGTTGGTTGGTCTGACAAGGAGTGATCCTGGGATCTCCAGCCTAGCTTAGGCCTCCAGGAGCCTTGATCTCAGCAGCTTTACAGCAGCCTCACTGCTAGGCAGGACCCCAGACTGCCAGGTCAACTATTGTGTCTTGGCCATCCTAGCAGTACTAGGAGTGTTCTACTATGCCATGACTTGCATCCAGCATGTACTTCCAAACTGTGAAGTGGAGATATATTTGGGTAGCATGCTTATCTATACCTTAACCCAGATGGTTTAGATGACCTACAGAGCAACCATCCTTGACCATCCTTTTTCCTAAAAGCATTTGGATAATGCTGACAAAGGTGACTTGTGGTCTTGGTGCAAGAGCTCTCTTAGAACCTTGTAATTACAAAGTTTCTTGGCTTCATGGGCTACTATTACCTTTCTTTCTACAGTAACCTGGCTTGTTTCCATCTCCAGTGCTACTCCTTAGCCAAACCATCACCATCTGTCTCTTGAACCAATACAGGAGCCTAACCAATCTCTTCCCTACCAGTCTCAAGCACCTATAATCTATTCATAAATTGTCAGATTAATTTTTTAAATACAGATCATATCATACCACTCCCATGTATAACTCCCTCCAATATACTGTGGCAATGTTTAAAAATAGAGGCCTCATCTTTTGAGATATAGAATAAAGTCTTTAAGGATTAAAGGATATGCTGATT
This sequence comes from Pedetes capensis, assembly GCA_007922755.1. Lineage (NCBI taxonomy): Eukaryota > Metazoa > Chordata > Mammalia > Rodentia > Pedetidae > Pedetes > Pedetes capensis. The sequence continues at coordinate 43,826 of VMDO01012371.1, read as the reverse complement.
TATGCATAATAATTCAGTATATAGGGAGAGTGGAGGGTATGAAACAAGACTGATCATATGTTAATTGTTGAAGCTGGATAATAGATACATAAAGGTTTTTATATGATTCTCTAATTTGTTATATGTTTCAAAATTATCAGGATTAAAAGCAAAGAAAAACAACAAACACCAACAGCAGCAGTAACAATAAAATAAGGTAATGGCTTCTTAACATATTTAAAACAAAATCAACTCATAGCTATGGCCATCGTACTTTACTTTAGACACACCAAAATCCACATCAAGACCTGTTCCTTCTGCCTGGAATGTCTAGTGCCATAGCCACAAGGTTTGCCTCTTTTCATTATTCAGATTCTCAGATCCAACATCCCTTCCTGATAGAGGCCATCTCTGACCACCTCTTGCTACAGACAGTTAGACATGGATCTACTATCTATGGCCTCTTGTAGATATAGACAGGCATCTTCTTATACATAGCCTTACCTGACCATCCTATCTAAAATAGCCTTTACTTCTTCTCACTGTAATGCATTTTATTGTTTCCTCATGAACTTATCACTGTCTGAGAGCTTAAATTTTACTTTGTTCTTTGTTTTCTTGTTATCTGCCTTCTACACTAGAATATAAACTCCAAGAGGGTAAGAATGAATGCATACTATATACTAGGAGTGTGCTGGGTATTGGCTAAGTGAAGGAATGAGTGGTCTCCAGGCTGGATATTAGTAGGTTATTTTGTGTGTTTGGGAAGAACAGAGCCCATTTGGCTTCTATGTCCAAAGCAGAGGTGGTGGATGCCTCCAATACCGAGCAGGCAGCAGTCTTGCCCAGCATGGCTCACCAATACATTATGTTTACTTTCTGTTGGAACTGATGACAGTGACATGTATAAAATAGGAAGCTCATTGAACAGTCCCTGGCCCATAGCCAGCTTTCAGTAAACGTTAGTGGTTGTTATCTGAATTACAAAAAGTCTACATTTTAAGTTTATTTGTATTCATCAGCTCATGCATTGCTGAGGCAGATAAACTGGCCAAAACAAACTTACTGTTGTTGTTAGGTGCCCTCGAGTCAGTATCTGACTCATAGCAATCCTATGTACAAGTGAAACACTATTGTCATGCTTCTCTGATATTCATAGGGTCTTCAATGGCTGCTTGTTTTGGGGGAGTGGGTTGCTGGATCCTTTTCCCAAGCCTATAGCACCTGGTGATCCAAGGCGGTCTCCCATCCAACTACTAGCCAGGTCTGACCCAGCTAAACTTCTGAGATATGATGGGATCGGATGCCACAGTGGTATGGATGCAGGTAAAATAAACTTATAGGGGGAAAGATTTATCAGGGGTTCACATTTACAGGGTGTCAGTTCATCATGGTGGCAGGTGTGATAGCAGGGCAGGTATGGTGGAGCCTGTGGCAATCAGGAAGTAGAGAGGGACTAGAACTGTAGGTCTAGGGTAAACTCCAAAGGCTCACCCCCAGAGACCCACTTCCACAAAGCTAGAATCCTACTTTCCAAAGTCCCATAGCCTCCACAAATAGCACCACCACCTGGGGACCAAATATTCAAATACGTGACCTTTGGAGGACATTTTAGATTCAAACCATAGCACTAATTTATATTCTGCCTCATTCCAGAAATTCTAGGACAGTTAACTTTGAAGTCAATCAGACCTGGGTTTTAATCTTGAGAAAGTCAGATCAAGGCACCAAGTCACTAGATCATACATAGGTATATAACCTTGAACTGAACACTTCACTTCTTTAAGCCTCCAAACCCTGCTTTCCAAATGTACAAGTAAATTTCAAGTACATAGAGAAAGTAGGAGAAAAGAAAATTCTTTCTTCATTTGAGAAGATGCAAAGAGTAATCAAAGTCAATGTTGTTGTTGTGTGCTATCGAGTCATATCCGACTCACAGCGACCCTCATGGGGTTTTCAGTGGCTGTCTGTTTCGGGATTGCCTCAGGAATGGATTGCCATGTCCTTCTCCCATTTTTGCAGTGCTGGGAATCGAACTTGGGACTTCAGAGACTGCCGAGGAGTGCTCTACCGACTGAGCTAAATCCCAGCCCCAATCAAAGTAAATAGAAAACACAAAATAAGGCAGACTGAAGTCTAACTATATCAGTAATAAATATACATGTGACAAGATCATATTTGCCTATTAAATCACAGAGATTCTAGTTAGAGTATAAAATAAAAATAACAGCTAAAACAAATTGATATAGGAAGATTGACAACACAAAGAGATAGAAAATGATATGCAGGGCAGAACTGACAAAAAGAAAGTACAGATTATTACTTGCAGATGAAATAGCATTAAGGGGAAAGAGAAGGAAATTTTATATTGATTAAAGGAATACTTCACCAGGAAGACATAATAGAGGGGAATAATTATGTGCACCTAAGGAAGTAGTTTCAAAATAGGATATAATACAATAATTGTTGTTGTTGTTAGGTGCCGTCGAGTCGGTATCCAACTCATAGCGACCCTCTGTACAACAGGGGAAACACTATTGTCAGTGCTTCTCTGCTGTTCATAGGGTTTTCAATGGCAGATCGATTTTTGGGAGGGGGTTGCCAGGTCCTTCTCCCAAGCCTACAGCTTCTGGTGTTCCCAGGCGGTCTCCCATCCAGGTACTAACCAGGCCCGACCCTGCTTAGGTTCCGAGATCTTACGGGATCGGATGCCACAGGGCTGCAGCTGCAGGCAATACAATAATTACAAAGAGAAATTTATAACTTCATAATCAACAAGAGAGATTTTAACATACCTTTTAGAAATTGAAAGATTACTAGATAAAAAATAATTAAGAGTAAGGAAGTATTGACTAACAACATTAATAAACTTAATGATATAAACAAGGTGCATATATACTTATGTGTATAGTTATAAAACTTTGTACCCAAGCTGGGCATGGTGGCGCACGCCTGTAATCCCAGAGGCTTGGGAGGCGGAGCCAGGAGGATCGCAAGTTCTCAGAGACCAGAGGAAGTCTGTGTAACCTAGCAAGACCCTGTCTCAAAAAGTAAAGAAAAAAAGAAGGGGGTTGGGGTGCAGCTTAGTGGTCCAGCACTTGCATAGCATGCAAGCATGAGGCCCTGGGTTCAACCCCTAATACCAAAAAAAAAAACCAAAAAAACAAAAAAAAACCTTTGTACCCAATAGTCAAAAATATTCATTCATTTCAGATATATATGACATATTTATATAAATTGACTATCTTGATAAAAAGGTGGGGGGTGGAGACAGATTCTGTCTGTGTAGGCCAGACTGGCTTGAACTGGTGATCCTCCTGTCTCTGCCTTCCCAGTCCTGGGATTTCAGGCATGTACCATCATATCTGGCCTTATGATAAAATTTAAAATATTTTTAAAGTTATATAGGCCATATTTACCGAGAACAATGCAACAATCTGTGAAAATAAAAAGTAAAAAGATAAAAATCAGTTTGAGCTACTATAAGAAAATACCATAGACTAGGTAGCTTATTTTTTGTTGTTGTTGTTTTGTTTTTTTCCCTTTCATTGATAAATGTTGGTGGGGCACAGAGTAATACAGTATTTGCTTTTTCCATTGTGAAACTAATATATCACTTTTAGTTACACTTTCATCAATTTACAAGGTTTATGGAAACTTTTTATTAATATGTAGCAAAACTCATATGCATTTCTGGGTTATAGTTCCCTGTTTTCCCCATGTACTCACGAAGGTGCATCATTTACACTGAGATTATCCTCTCCCCCTTTATCCTTTTACATTGTCTCCCCACCCCTTCCTACCTTCCACAACCTGCGCTTCCCTTGCTATTCCCCTCCCTCCTTCTTTCTACTCTGCTTATATTTTCCCTTCTTAGCCTAGGTAGCTTATTGACAACAGAAATTTATTTCTCAACATTCAGGAGGCTGAGAAGTCCAAGATCAAGGTTCAGGCAGATTTTATGTCTGGTGAGAACCCATCTCCTTGTTCATTATTATTGTTAGATGCCCCTGAGTGGGGTCCAAATCATAGCAACCGTAAGTACAACAGAACAAAACACTCTCCAATTCTGTGCCAGGCACACGATCATTTTTATGTTGAAGTCCATTGTTGCAGACACTGTGTCAATCCATCTAGTTGAGAGTATTCCTTTTCTTTGTTGACCTACCACTCTCCCAAACATGATATACTTCCCAAAGGACTGATCTCTCCTGACAGCACATCAGTCTAGCCACCTTAGCTTCCAAGGAGCACTCTGGTTGTACTTCTAGGACAGATTTTTTGGTTCTTTTTGCAGTCCATGGTATATTCAATATTCGTCTCTAGCACCATAATTCAAAAGCATGAATTCTTCTCCTGTCTCCCTTTTTCAACATCCAGCTTTCACAACCATATGATGCGACTGAAAAATACCATGGCATGAGTCAGGCACACCTTTGTCTTCAATGTGACATCTTTACTTTTCAGCACTGTAAAGAGGTCTTTTGCAACAGCTCTTCCCAGTGTAATGCATCTTTTGATTTCTTTACTGCTGCTTCTGTGGGTGTTGATTGTAGAAGCAAGTAAAGCAAAATATTGAACAACCTCATTCTTTTCTCCATTTATCATGAAGTTACATACTGACCCAGTTGTAAGTATTTTTGTTTTTGCTGATATTGAACTGCAATTCATACTGAAGCCTGTGTTCTTTAATCTTTTTCAGTAAATGTTTCAAATCCTCCTCATTTTCCATAAGCAGAGTTGTGTCATTTGCATAACACAGGCTGTTAATGAATCTTCCTCCAATCAAGATGCCACATTCTTCCTCATAAAGTGCAGCTTCTCGGATTGTTTTCTCAGCATAGAGATTGAAGAAGTACGGTGAAAGGGTACAGCCTTGATACACGCCTTTCTAGACTTCAAACCAGGCAGTGTTTCCTTGTTCTGTTTGAACAACTGCCTCCTGTTCCAAGTACAGACTCCTCATGAGTACAATTAAGTGCTCTGGTACTCCCATTCTTCGCAATGTTATCTATAATTTATTGTGATCCACAAAGTCAAATACCTTTGCATAATCAATAAAACATAGACATCTTTCTGGTCTTCTCAGCTAATGTCCATCTGACATCAACAATGATGTTCCTTGTTCCATGTCCTCTTCTGAATCCAGCTTGATTTTCTGGCTGTCCCCTGTTTATATATACTGCTGAAGTCACTTTTGAATGACCATAAGTAAAATTTTACTTGTGTGTGATATTAATGGTATAATTCAATAATTTCTGCATTTGGTTGGATCCCCTTTCTTGGGAAGAGGCACAAATATTGTTCTCCAGTCAGTTTTGGCTAAGTAGCTGTTTTCCAAATCTCTTGGCATAAATAAGTTAGCACCTTCAGTGCTGCACCTGTTTGTTGAAACATCTCTATTGGTATTCCATCAATTTCTGGAGCCTTGTTTTTCACCAAGTTCTTTAAGGCAGCTTCCACTCTGTCCTCCACTACCATTGGTTCCTGATCATATGCAATCACTTAAAATGATTGGTCATTCATCAATTCTTTTTGGTATAATGACTCTGTGTCTTCCTTCCATCTTCTTTTGATGTTTCCTGCATTGTTTACTATTTTCCCTGTAGAATCCTTCACTATTGCCACTTGAATTTTTTTCTTCAACTGAATTTTTTTTTCAATTCCTTAAGCTTGAGAAAAACAGAGCATGTTCTTCCCTTTTGGTTTTCTATCTCTAGCTCTTTGTACATGTCTTTATACTATTTGGTTTTGTCTTCTTGAGCTGCCTTTTGAAATCTTCTGTTTGGTTCTTTACCTTTGTCATGTCCTTCTTTTACTTTAGCTGCCTGATATATTCAAGGGCAAGTTTCAGTGTCTCTCTTAACATGTAAGTTGGTCTTTTCTTTTTTCCCATCTTTTTAATAGCCTTTTGCTTTCCTCATGATTGATGTCTTTGATGTCATGCCACAATTTGTCTGGTCTTCAATCATTAGTGTCTAACTCATCAAACCTATTCTTGAGGTGGTCTCTGAACTCAGGTAGGATATACTCAAGGTGATATCTTGGCTCTCGTACACTTGTTCTAATTTTCTTCAGTTTTAGTTTGAACTTGCTTATGAGCAGCTCATGGTCTGATCCACAATCAGCACCTGGTCTTGTTCTGACTTTTGATACTGAGGTTTTCCATCATCTCTTTCAACAAATGTAGTGAATTTTGTTCCTTATGTCCATCTGGTGACTTCCATGTGTATAGTTGCCATTTATGTTGATGAAAAATGTATTTGCAATGAAAAAGTCATTAGTCTGATGAGATTCTATCATGCCATCTCCAGCATAATTTCTGTCACCAAGGCCATATTTTACAACTACTGAGCCTTCTTCTTTGTTTCTAACTTTTGCATTCCAGTCACCAGTAACTATCAGTACATCCTGATTGCATGCTCTATCTATTTCAAATTGCTATAGTTGGTAGAAATCTTCCCTATCTTCATAGATGATGCCTTCTTCTTGTGTGCTCACATGGTAGAAAGGGCTAGCTAGCTTTCTGGGGTCTCTTTTATAGGAGCATTAATTTTGGTCATGATGGCTGTGTTCTCATGAATTAATTTTAATTTTAATTTTTTGTTTGTTTGTTTGAGATATGGTTTTGCTTTGTAGCCCAGGATGTACTGGAACTCACTACATAGACCAGACTGTCCTTGAACTTGCATCTATCCTCCTGCATCAGCCTCCTGAATATTGGGATATAGGAGTTCATACCATGTCCAGCTTGAGCGGAGGACTTCCTAGTGTGTAAGTGGTGAACCAAAGGACACCAAAGTATATTGGGAAATAGAACATAATGACCTACCAAGAGTTAAATGAATGCTCAGGGAAGATTTATCTCATGTGACTATCTTTGGCTTGATGTGCAAAGATTCCTGATGTCTCCCAGGTTCTCACAAATCACTAAGGGGAGATGACAATGTTCTTCTTTACTAGAGTGCAAAGGTTTCCATTTAGGATGCTTATTCCTCACCATTCTTTTTTCCTGGTGAGAAGAGAGAGGGGGGCTTTTCACACTAAAAGTCATTCAATTCTTTCTCCTCATCTTGATTTCAGATAGAGAAGTCATTTATCATAATAACACATTGGCTTTTAGGGGAGAAGATAAATAGATGCAATGGAGAGGTTTTTGTTCTGGAAGGTGCTTCATCTGAAGAATGGGGGGGTTCCCCTTTCTTGCCAGAACCAGGAGCCATTCCCACTGGTCCTGGCTAGAAGAAACCAAATGGTCTCACCCTTTGTGACCACAAAGGGTGATAGCAGTATGGGAGTTGGAATGGGGCCAAAGGAGTAACAAAGCCAGGAAGAACAGAAACTCAAGAATGACAGCCTTCCAAGCATTGATCTGAGGCAAATCTATGGGCTAAAGGACTATCAGCTAGTAACAGTGGAGAAATGTCTCACACCATTTTCTAGATATCAAATGTGTTCAGGATGGCCATGAGTAAGTGGTTTTTAATCTTATAATTGCTTCCACTTTTGCAATAAATCATGGAGCATAATTGCAGTGTTGCTACACTGATGAAGTACCAAGTTCAGGACCTGGCACAAGAAAGTAATAGGAGCTACTATTTGTTAAGCTCTGTGCCAGGCTTAGCACCAGTTACTTCAGCTGCATTATCATGTTTCATCTTTCCAATAATCCTATGAGGTATGTCCTTATCATTTTGTAAATGAGGACCTAAAGCCCTAAAGGATGAATGAACTTACTCAGGATGACATAGCAAGAAAATTGGTAGCATTTGGCTGGAAAAACAAAGAGCAAACTAAATCTAAACCAAAGAGAAGGAAGGAAATAATGGAGATTAGAATGGAAATAAATGAAAGAGAAGGAAAAACTATAGAGAAAAGCAATGAAATGGAAAAAAATTCTTTGAAAAGATCAACAAAATTGACAAACTTTTAGCTATACTAACCATGAAATGTCTGCAGCCATAGCACCCTAGCATCTAATCCCACCTGATCTCAGAAGCTAAGCAGAGTTAGCCTCATTAGTCCTTGGATGGGAGACCACCTGGGAATACCAGGTGCTGCAGTCTAGGGAGAAGGACCTGGCAATCCACTCCTGAAACAATATGCCATTGAAAACTCTATGAATAGCAGGGAAGCACTGACATAGTGCAAGGCATGGCACAGAATCAGAGAGTGTTTCCTACTGTTGTACATAGGGTCACTCTGAGTTGGATCTGACTCTCATGGCACCTAACAACAACAGCCACAATGAAATAGGACTCAAATTACTAAAATCAGGAACAAAGGAAGGGGATCACTACTAAATATATATATATATATATATATATATATATATATATATATATATATGTATATATATATGCACTAAATATATATATATATACTAAATATATATATACTACTAAATATATATACTATAGTATATATATATATATATATACTATATTATACAACTATATATATAGTACTATATATATACTACTATACTATAGTACATAGTATATAGTAGTATATATATACATATATGGGATGGGATTTAGCTCAGTGGGTAGAGCGCTGCGCTGTAGTCTCTGAGGCCCCGAGTTCAATTCCCAGCACTGCAAAAATGGGAGAAGGGCGTGGCAATCCACTCCCAAGGCAATCCCGAAGCACTCAGCCATTGAAAACCCTATGAGGGTCGCTATGAGTTGGATACCGACTCGACGGCACCTAACAACAACAACAACATATACATATATATACTACTATACTATAGTATATAGTATATAGTAGTATATATACATATATATACTACTAAGTATATATATATATATATATATATATATATATATATGCAAAGGATTATAAGGAAGTACCACAGGCATCTTCATGCTAACAAATAAGAACTTAGATGAAATAGAAAGTTTCCTGGAAAGATACACTATGGTATGAATGAATCTGCCAAAATTCATGTGATAGAAATCTAATCCCCAGTGCAACCATGTTGGGAGATGGGGCTTTGGGGGGAGTGTATAGCTACTACAAGAGGGCTTGCTGAATGAAGCAGGTTCACTTTCTTCTATTCTTTTGTCATGTGAGAACACAATAGCCATCCCTTCCACCTTTCACCATGTAAGAATGCAGCCAGAAGGTCCTCACTAGATGCTATTGTCCTGATTTTAGACTTCTCAGTCTAGAGAACTGTGGAAAATTATTCTGTTTTTTAGAAATTACCTAATTTCAGGTATTCTATTATAGCAGTATGAGGGGACTGAGACAGAACTTGGTACCAGAATGGTGGGGTATTGCTGCAACAAATATCTGAAAATGTGGAGAAAGCTTTGGGATTAGGTAATAAACAGAATCTGGAACAGTTTAGAAGTAGATCCTGGAAAAGGCCTGTGTTTTCATGAATGGAGCATTATGGAAAATTTTGGTGAGAGCTCAGAAAAACAGTAGAGCTGTGCCGGGCATGATGGTGCACGCCTGTAGTCCCAATGACTCAGGAGGCGGAGGCAAGAGGATTGCAAGTTTGAGACCAAAGGAGTCTGTGTAATTTAGCAAAACTCTGTCTCAAAAAAAGTAAAAAGAAAAAATGGGCTGAGGGTGCAGCTCAGCGGTTCAGCACTTGCAAAGCATGCAAGTGAGAGGCCCTGGGTTCAACCCCCAGTACCACACACAAAAAAGGTAGAACTGTAGGGAAGCCCTCAGTCTTCTTAGTGATTAAGCTGTTGTGATAAGAATGTTGGTAGAAATGTGTACAATAAAGAATTCTCTGATGAAGTCTCAGGCAGAAATAAAGAATAAGGTATTAGGAACTGGAGGAAAGACCATCCTGTTGCCAAGTGAAAAGAACTGGGCTTAATAGTGTCCATGTCCTAGGACTTTGTGGAAGGCAGAACTTAAAAGCAATGAACTCAGATATTTGGCAGAAGAAATCTGTAAGCAGCACTGTGTTCAGGATGCTGTCTGGCATCTCCTGATTACAATAAAATGTAAGAAGAGAGAAATAATCTAAAGATAGAATTCGTAATTAAAAGGGAACCAGAATGTAAATGGAAAGTTTTCAGCCTGGCCATATAAAGGATAAAAAAGTATGTTTAGAGGTACAAAACCAAGGGTATGGGCAAGTGACTGATAAAGAGATTATTGTCGATAGAAGTCAGGTGCTATTTACTATGACCATAGGAGAATGACCCTGAAGACATTTCAGAGATTTTGGGGGTCATCCCTCCCACCATAGGTCTAGAGTGCCAGGGCCTTAAGGGCAGAATGGTTTGAAGGAAGGAAGGTGTTAGGGCATCGGTGACACCTCAGGGCTTACTGCCCAGGGCCACCTCATGACTCTGCTTCCTGCATTCCAGTACAGCACACCTTGAACACCCCAGTTATGTCTCAAGCAAACTGAAGTGTGGCTAGACCATGGCTTCCAAGGGTGTGAACATTGAGTCTAGGCCTTGGCAGCATCCAACATGGTGCTAATTCTGCAGGTGCACAGAGTACAAGAGCTGTGTAGGCATAGCTACCTAGACCTAGGTTTCAAGGGATGCCTCAGAGAGCCTTGGCGCCCAGGCAAAGACCTGTTGTAGTGGCAGAGTCACTATCAACAGTCCTTACTAGGGCAGTGCTCAGCAGAGCTGTGGGGGCAGGGCAACCCCTAAGACCCTAGAACTGTAGACCTACCAGCACATGATGACAGCCTGGGAAAATAACAGGCATGTGACTTCAATGCATGAGAACTGAAGCATGTGCTGTGCCTAGTAAAGCTTTGGGAGTTACCCTGTCCCAGTTTGTCTAGGAGGAAGGACATGGAGTAAAGGATTACTCTCCAGCTTCAAGATTTAATTTTGTTCATCCTGATAGATTTTGGACATACTTGGGACCTGTTACCCTTTTTTTTTTTCCTATTTTGCCTTTTGAAATAGAAATGATTGTCTTGTGCCTATCCTACTATTATATTTTGGAAGTAGATAATTTGTTTTATTTCACAGGCTCAGAGCTGGAAAGAATTTGTCTCAATAAATCATGCCTCGAATCTCATCCATATCTAATTTAGATGAGACTCTGGGTTTAAGACTTTCGAGTTGGTGCTGTAGTGAGTTAAGACTTTGGGGGCTAGTGGGGTAAAATGAATGTATTTCTATGTGAGAGAAGAATATGAATTTGGGGGATCCAAGTGCAGAATGCTATGGTTTGAATCTGTTCCCCAAAATTCATGTATTAGAAACATTATTATTATTATCGGTGGTGGTAGTGATGGTGGGGTAGTGATTTTTTGAGGCAGTGTCTTGGTATATAGCCCAGACTGGCCTCAAACTCAAGGTTCTCCTAACTTCACCTCCCAAGTGCTGGGTAACCCCGGGTATGTGCCACCACACCAGCTAACTCCCAATGCAACAGTGCTGGGAAGTAGGATGTAATAGATGTTTAGTTCATGAGGCCTGAGCCCTCGTGAATGGATTAATGCCAGTAGAAAAAAACAGCTCAAGGAGCAGGTGTGCACTCTTTCGCTCCAGATGAAGTTATAGTGATAATTGCCTTTTGCCACATGAAGACTTAGCCGGAAGGACCACTCCAGAAGCTGATGCCTAAACATTGACTTTCCAGCATCCAGAACTATGAGAAATAAGTTTCTGTTCTTTATCCATTCTCCAGTCTCCAATTTTGTAGCAGCACAAAATGAACCAAGACAAATACACACCACTAAAATGGATCTGAGAAGAAGCTGATAATCTGAACAGACCCATAATAAGAGACTCAGTAATTTTTGAAAGCTACCCACAAAGAAAAGCCTAGGCCCAGATGGCTTCATTGCCAAACTGTACCAAACATTTAAAGAAGAAATAACCAATCATTTGCAAACTTTTCCAGAAAATACACTTCCCAACTCTTCTGTGAGGAAAATATTGTCCTGATAACAAAACCAGTGAAATATATCACAACAAAAGTATAGACCATTCTCTCTTATGAATATGGATGCAAAAATCCTGAATAAAACATTAGCAAATCCAATCACTTGCTAAACATTTAAAAAAGATTATCAACAATGACCAAGTGGAACTTATGTCAGGAGTTCAAGATTGTTCAACATATGAAAATCAATCTATGTAATACACTATAGAGTCAAGGAAAAAATCCACCTGATTATCTCAAGAGAGATTACAGTAATTGGCAAAAATCCAACATCCTTCCATGGTAACAACCAAATAAAAAAAAGCACTAAACAAACCAAGAATAGAAGAGAGTTTCCTCAACCTGATAAAGGGTATCTATGAGAAACCTGCAATTCACATGCTTAGTGGGGACAGACCAAAGGCACTTCCAAGATCAGGAATGAAGCAAAGATGTCTACATTCTCTACTTCTATTCAACACTGTACTGGATGTTCAAGCCAGGGAAATTATGAAAGAAAATGAAATAAAAGTCATCCATACTGGAAAAAAAGAAGTGAAACTATCTCTCTTCACAGATGGCACGACCTTGTATATAGAAAATCCCAAGGGATACACACAATATACAGCACTAGTAGAATAGATTAGTTCAGCAAATTTACCGGATATGAAGTTGCAGATATAAGGATATATAAAAATTACTTATATTTCCATACACTTGCAATAAACACTCTGAAATGAACTTAAGAAGAAAATTCCACTTATAAAAGCATCAGAAAATATTTAGGTATAATTTTAAAAAGTGCAAGGCTTGTACACTGAAAAGTCCAATATATCGCTGAAGGAAACTAAAGATGACTTTAAAAAATGAAGAGTCATGTTCAAGGATTGGAAATCTGTTTTTTTTTCAGTACTGGGGGTCTCCCCCATGTTAGACAAGTACTCTACCACTGAGTTGCACCCCAAGCCCCCAATTTTAAGTTTTTTTTTATTTTGGAACAAGGTCTTGCTAAATTGTGTAGGCTGTCTCTGGTCTCAAACTATGCAATGCTCCTGCCTCAGCCTCCTGAGTCATTGGGATTACAGGCATGTGTCATGGGACCTGGTTGGAAATTTTAATATTAAGATGTCAATATTCTGGCGCTGGGGGCAGTAGCTCATGCCTGTAATCCCAGTGGCTCAGGAGGCAGAGGCAGAGGCAGGAGGATCGCAAGTTCGAGACCAGAAGCAGTCTGCATAACTTAGCGAGACCCTGTCTCAAAAAATAAAAAAAATTAAAAAAAAAAAATGGCTGAGGGTGCAGCTTAGTAGTCCAGCACTTGCAGAGCATGCAAGCACGAGGCCCTGGATTCAACTCCCAGTACTGAAAAAAAAAATGTCAATATTCCCAGATTACTCTACAGATTCCACCAAATTCCTACCAAAGTCTCAATTGGCTTTTTCACAGACTTAGACAAGCTGACCCTTAAAATCATATGAAAATATGAAGACCCAGAATAGTCAAAGACAATATTGAATGAAAAGAAAAAGTTGGAGAACTCACACATCCTTATTTCAAACTGACCATGAAGGTACAATAATCATGGCAGTATGGGACTGGCACAAGCTTAGGTAATGAGATCAGTAGGACAGAATTGGGAGTCCAGAAATAAACCATTGCATTGTTGTCAATTGACATGATCTTGAGTTAGACCAAGCCATTTTGATATGACACCAAAAGCACAAATGGCAAAGGAAAATATAGATAAGTTGGATTTTATCAAAAATTTAAACCTTGTTTTGCTTCAAAGTACACCATCAAGAAAGCAGAAAGAATACTGGGCATTGTGGCACACTCCTGTAATCCCAATGACTCAGGAGGCTGAGGCGGGAGGATCATAAGTTCAAGACCAGAGGCAGCCTACACAATTTAGTGAGATCCTGTCTCAAAATAAAAAATAAAAAAGGGACTGCGGTGAGGCTCAGTCATGGAGCACTTGTCTAGCATGCACGAGGACCTGGGTTCAACCTACCAGTACTACAACAAGCACAAATAAAGTAAAAAGACAACCCATAGAATAGGAGAAAACATTTGCAAACCTGATTTGTTGTTGTTGTTAGGTGCCAACGAGTTGGCATCTGACTCATAGCGACCCTCATAGGGTTTTCAATGGCTGTTTCGGGATTGCCTTGGGTGTGGATTGCCAGGTCCTTCTCCCATTTTTGCTGTGCTAGGAATTGAACTCGGGACCTCAGATACTACAGCGCAGCGCTCTGCCAACTGAGCTAAATCCCAGCCCTCAGCATTGTTAGCATCATGGAAATGTGGGTGAAAACCACAGTGAGATACCACTTCACACCCAGTAGAATGTCTATACTAAAAGAGACAAATATGTGCAAGTGTTGGCAAAGATGTGGGGAGATTCAAATCCCCATACGTTACTGTTGAGAATGTAAAATGCGCAACCCCTGTGTGAAACAGTCTGGTGATTCCTCAAAACATTTTAGCATACAAGTACTATATAAGCCATTTCTAGATGAATTACATTCCTAGATGAATACACATGAAAATGTGCAACATATGTCCACAAAAACTTGTACATTAGTATTCATACAGTATTATTTATAACAGCAAAAAATTTAAAAATCAATGTGTCCAATAATTAATGGATACATAAAATGGGGAATATTCATACAATGGAAGGCTATTTTGCAATAAAAAGAAATGAAGTACTGATGCACACTACAACATGAATGAACCTTGAAAACATGCTAAGTGAAAGAAGCCAGACACAAGACACATATTGTGTGATTCCATTGATACAAAGTTTCTAGAATAGGCAAATTTATACAAACAGAATCAACTTGGTAATTTCTAGGGACTATGGAAATGACAAAGATTCACTCCTTTACTAAACTTTAGTTGTTGGTAGTGTTGTTAGGTGCCATAGAGTTGTGTTTGACTCATAGCAACCTGTAGGGAAAAATTGGGAGGAAATTGGCAAAAACTCCCAAACTGGGAAAATGGCTTTTGAATATCTGGTTTGTAAATTAGAAATCTAGGGAAAATGAAAGTAACTTGGTTGCACATTTGTACTAAACCCTTCCTGATTGGACAATTGGACTGAAAGCTGATTGGCTCAGGCCATTCTGTGTGTGAACTATATAAGGAGCTGCACTGTGGCAGCTCGATCCTTTTTGGCACCCTTTTTCTGTGCCTTCTCACCTGTTCCTGCTGGGACCACCAATGAGGAAATGTCTCTCCCACTGCTCTCCCCTGGAACTTTGGTGAGGAAAGAATGCTCTCCTGTTGCAATCCTCAACAAGGAAAAGAACCTGCTCTCCATCTGATCACCCACGAAGCAAGAGCTGTCTCCTCGTGACCACCCAGACAACCAACACAGGTATTTGCCCCTGGAAAGCAAAAGCACCTGAGGCTTTTCCTTTCTCCTGTCTCCGCCTGGTCCCGAGGGCCGCAGGAGTCTGTGCCCCTTACCGGAGGGTCCCGAGTGAATTGTGTTTAGTATCTGTGTGTGTGGCGGCGCCACCTGTCTGAACCTCCAGGCCCGACCGGGAGGCACGCACCCCACATAGAGTTGGCGCCCGAACGTGGGGCCCAACAGCAACTTTTATAGGGTTTTCTCTTTTTTCTAATTGGAAATTTTTAATGTATAACTTAATGGATTTCATTCTGACATATATTTCATTGTGACATTTCCATATATGCATTTCATTGTACATTGCTCACATAACTTCCCCCTTACCCTCTTGTGCCCCTCCTCCCCTATCCCCCCCAATACCAATGATCTTTCTACTTATATGTCTTTGTGGGAATATTTATCTATATAAGTGCATCCCAATTTTTATTTAAGTCCTAACTTTTTTCTATAGTGATCTATCTTTTTACATTCTCGGCAGTATTACATGGCTTTTGCATTTATTGGGTTTTCAATAGCTGATTGTTTCAGGATTGCCTCAAGAGTAGATTGCCACGTCCTTCTCCCATGTTGGGGGTGATTCTGGGAATCGAACTCAAGACCTCAGAGACTGCAGAACAGTGCTCTACCAACTAAGCTAAATCCCAGCCCAAACTTTAGTTAGGCTCCTCTAAACCCTTTTCTTAACTGGGCCTTGTCCTTGGGCCTTGTCCCTAGGCCTACATAATCCACTTTTAGCAAGAATCCTGCTTAATCAACTGATCCTCATCAAGAATGCCCACCTTCAATATCTGATCACACTCTTCATCCTCCACCATCCTCCAGGTGATATAGGATCACCCTGGCATGCCTTCAGAAAATATCATGTTAGGTTAGTTTTGCAAGTATTTCCCCTTCCTTTGACATCTCTTAGCAATTTTCCATCCACTGACCTTATGCTCCCAAAACTGCTTCTTGGCTATAAACCCCCACTTGTCCTTTCTATATTGGGAATTGAGCCAAGTTCTATACTGTGGTCTTTTTCCCTCATTGCAATAGTTCCTGAATAAAATCTGGTTTTGCCACTTTGACTACTATCTGACTCTGGTTTTCTCTAGTGGGTTTGGGGATGGGAATGGAGAGTGACTGATAATTGATATCTGTTTCTTTTGGAGGTGATAAAAATGTACTAAAACTGGTTATGGTGATGGTTGTACAACTCTATGCAAACACTAAAAGTAATTGAACTGTATACTTTAAACAGGTGAATTATATCTCAATAAAGATGTGAAAATAAATTGGCAGGGTCTGGATTTGAGCCCAGGTCTGGCTGAATCCAAAGCTCACACTCTTCACAAGACTTCTCTGCCACCCCAGGAAGTGTTTGACAAAGGCACTGCTGCCATTAGAGCTGCTGTCACAATTATTCCACAAATAGAAGAGTATAGACTGAGAAGGCCACATTGCAAGGGCTTTGGATGTTCATGGACTTAAACAGTGGCAACCACATCCCAGAGTAGTCACCAACTTCACAGAGACAGGCACCCGAGAGGAAGGTAGAGCTGCTGAGCTGATGCTGATCAGCATGGTGACTCAGCTTTCCATAATTTCTGTCTCAGGACCTGCTAGCCTCTCTTGGGACCAGATACAGGCCAGCTCCCAGGCTCAGCCGGCACTGGTAGAGGCCCAGGACCAGCCCATCACCATCCTCAAATGCACCAAAGGCTCAAGGATTTTAGGTGTCATCCCAGCACCACATGCCCCCTGACAGGCCTGAAGACCCCACCTGTGTCATCACACCAGTCTCATGGATTCCTACAGTCTATTGACTCTGGCTTGTCAGAACATCTGACAAGATGCTTATGTCAGAGACCTGAGGCCAAGGGAAGGAGAGAAGTCTGTGCATGGCCAACCAGAGAGACCATTCTAGGTGTCTCCAAGCCCCAAGTCACCACCAGGACAGGCTTCATACCAAGAACTCTATTCCCTTCCCCTCAGGCCATTATTTCATACTTGCCACAGACAATCTTTCTGAAAAAATGGCCCATTGCTTTCTAGCAAGGACTGCCTGGCCTTGGGTGCCTTGTAACAATAACAGCTGCTATATCTGGGGTGCATATTATGTGTCAGCCACTTTTCTCAGCTCTTAGACCTATGATTTCATTTGTCCTCATAACTCTAGGTGTACCATCTTCACAAATGGAAGTGTCCCTATTGTACAGACAAAGACTCTTAGATGCAGAGAGGTTAAGTAGCTTGTCCAGGTTTGCACAGCTTAAGGGGATGATAGAATTGGCCATGGAATTCTGGCAATCTCCCTTCTGAACCCATGTTCTCACCCATGTCTCTAGCATCTGCACTTCTGAGTAGGTACCTATGTGACCCCCTATATGTCTGTCAGCTGTCATGCTGTGGGGGCTTCCGTGTTGCTGTGATGCTGAAAGCTATGCCACTGATGTCTCAGATACCAGCAGGGCCACCCATAGTGGACAGGTTTCAGCTGAACTTCCAGACTAAGACTGACTAGGGAGAAGGACCCAGCAGCCCATTCCGGAAACAATTAGCCATTGAAAACCCTATGAATAGCAGAGAAGCACTGTCAGATATATTGCTGGAAAATGAATCACATTATGATGTACATTAAAAATTTCTAAAAAAAAAAAAAAAAAAAGAAAATGAGTTCCCCAGGCTGGAAGGCACTCAAGCAATGCCTGGGGCAGAGTTGCCTCCTTAAAGCAGAGCTAGTCTTAATGATGAGAATAGAGTAAATCCCCTGAGACCTCTATTTGCTGATGTGACATGACTCAAAATGAGAAGGAACACAGTGACCACAACAATGGCCTCAAACATGAAAAGATCATGCCCATGGCACAGTGTATGGTAGTGTTTCGTTATCTTGTACATGGGGTAGTTATCAGTTGGACCCAACTCAATGGCATCTGACAATAACCTATGTGGTGGCCCCACTTGGGAAGGAACTTTGAAAAAGTGCAAATGCCCTGTTGTACTGCCCACCAAGGCCAAATGGGAAGCAAGCCACAGGGTGCAACAGGACACTGGAGGAGACCTCAGGGATTTCACCACTCACAAGAGGCCCTGACCCACCACCTCCCCACAGCTTATTGACTCAGAGCAGCCCATTACATAGCACATATGATGATCTTTGGACCTGCCACTGACCCATCCCACTGGCTCCATTGCAAAGCCAGCCAGAACTCAGAGGGAGGCCATTGGCTAATCCTCTAGCCCAGAGCATCACCCATCTGCAGGCCACCCACTGCTTTTAGGTTTCCTTAGCCCTGGAGCCACTGCAGCTCATCAGAGGGCGCTCTGATTATTTAATTGAGTAATCTACTACCAAGCCAGGGTGGAAGTGGGTGAAGGATATAGAGAGGTAATGGGGCATGTCAACATGTTTTAGCCCACCTCAAGCTAGCTTCATGGGGTAAACCTATGGAAAATCCTGGTTCCTCCCCATACCCATAGAAAGCATCAGAGGACCTCAGACCCAGTATAACTCTTTTTAGGAGCTGCTTTACCCTGTTATATGGACAAGAAAGAGCCAATTTCCTCCTTTTCATTAAGTCAACCCAAATCTGATTTTTATTCTCATCCCCCACTGGACTCTGGGGACATTTAACCTCCTTTATTACTAGGTCTTGTCTATCCCCACAGGGTTAGGCAAATGCTAGGGTCACAGGTGAGGCAGGAACTTTAGCAAGACCTCTCTCCTCACCAGCTCCTGTGCTAATTGACTATCACCTCGTCCTGGCCGGTGGACGAGTGTGCCCTTTCAGGTGTTAAATATTTGACCACAACCTTTGGACTACAGGAGCCAGGTGAGATGCCAGCTTCCTTAGTTTGGTCTCACAGCTCTCTCAAGCCTGTTCCTTGGCCTTATCTCTTGCAACACTCTGCCTTGCATTTTCTGTTCCAGCAGTGCTAAACAACAGAGTTGCTGGCCGGCAGGATGTTGCTCTCATCCTCTAGGCCTTTACTCCACTCTTGCCTCTGACTAGATCACCTCTTTGCCCCTGTCACTCTCAGCTCAGGTCGCCTCTCCTCTGGGAAATCCTCTCTAGCTAGGCACGAAGTAGTCCTGTTCTTTATGGTTATTGCTATTATTTAATTTGCATACAATATAATGAGTTTCATTACAGGATTTTCATACAATTGCTTCATGTCCACGTGTCCTTTGCACTTGTTCTTTCCCTCATTCCTCCTGTTGCTCACCTCCTCCTCCACTAATCCCTCCCCCTCCAGATAAGATCCCTATATTTTCTAATCTTAGATATATATAATTATATATGTGCGTGTGTATATATATATATATATATATTCCTTTTAAGGTGGTCCTGTTCTATGCTCTGTCACTCCTGGCTTCCTTCTTGCATCCCACTGATTACAGCACATTATACTTGTCTGTTTCCATTGTGTGTCTCTCCCACATGTCTGTGAGCAACCAGAAAGTGGGAACTATATCTTACTTTTCTTTGGACCCCTGACACCTTCCTTATGACCTAGCACAGTGAATTTTTCATAAATGAATGGATGAATGGATGGAAGAAATGACAGTCATGGGACAGAGTTGAAGTCTAGAGATGTTGAGAAGAAATGCATGGTAATCTCCTATGTATAGAGCTGCCCAAAGTAGATTAAAAAGGTTTTTTGCCCCTTGCCCATTTCCTGGGGCCAGAACATACCAGTCTGGGAGAACAGAAAGGGACCTTTTGTTGATGCAAACAAAAGGAAAGCAAATCAGTAGGAGATTCTGATGATGATGATGATGATGATGATGATGATGATGATGATGATAAATTCTTGTGGTACCAGAATGTTGAACCAGTCTATTTTTTACTTTGTATTTTGAGACAGGGTCTTGCTAAGTTAGCAGGCTGTCTCTGTTCTGGAATTTGCAATCCTCCTGTCTCCTCCTGCCGGGACTGTAGGCATGTGCCACCAAGCCTGGCTAATAGGAGGTCCTTTTAGGAGCATTACACACAGGGACATGCTAAGAAGTGCTCATTCTTGTCGTGTGAAAGATCTAATTGTCTTATAAAGTACTTGACCTTGAATCTGGACCAGCAAGATACTTTCCTTCATCTCCTTTTCTACCTGCAAGAGTCCAAAGCTATTTCTTACTTCATCCTGGGCAGGCCATCAAGATTGAACAGTATAACTGATACCCAAAACTTCAGGCCAAGAAAGGAAAAAAAGATGGACTCTTGTTGAGATAGTTTAAGAGGCCAAGGAGCCTGGTATGGATGAAAGGAAAGGAGAGAGGGAGTCTCAGAGAAGAAGCTCTTGGAGAAACCAAGAGGGAGCAATGTTGTGGGTGGCCCTGAAATGGGAGAGCAAAGGCCTACCACTGATTTGGTAACTGAAGCTGGAAGTAAAGACCTACATTGTTCTGGGCTCTGTGTATGTGACTGATCAGGTAATAGTAAGACTTTTTCCCCAGTAAGGGACTATACTAACTAACTCTTCTAATTAAAGGGCACCGTAATGGGGTTATATGGGAGGGATCAGGGGATAGAGCCTGTCCAGGCCTGTTGAAATGTGACATAGGGTCTAGGTGAACCCAAAACAAAAGTGTACCGAAGAACTGAGTGCAGGTGGGACTCAGCAACCCTTAAATTGTTAAAGGAGCCTGAAGCTGGACACAAAGTGGATGCAGCCAAAGCAGTAATAGTGCTGAGGGTCCCTTCAGGAGAAGGATGTGGTAGAGACAGCAGTGATTTTGACACAAAACCCCCTAAAAGATAGCAGTATTCAGGAATGGGTGCTTCACCAAGGAACTGGGACTATTTGCACTGGGGAATTTCTGGATTGATTCCAGCCTAAGATTTCCCTCAGGAAATCAGACACAGACAAATAATTCTTAGAGGGGATCAGTTTGTTTCTGGAGAGATGAGGCCTTCCATATTTCCTGAGGGATATGGTAGACATTGACTGGAAGAGCCAAGTAGACACTGGAGCCTGGAAGACACAGAGTCCTGAGGCAGATAACAGAACAAAAAACACAGCCTATATTGGATGCTGCCAGGTAATAAAACCTCTGGGGTTTTGCAGGGTATTTAGGGGTAGGTATGCTATAGGGGACATATGAAAGTAAGTCACCTCCTGAGAAAAGAGTTTAAAGACTGGCTCAAATATGCTAAAGATATGCATTTTTTTAAAAAGAAGTGCCTGAGAGACTGTAATGGGGAAGCATGTTAGAGAGCTTGCAGAACACTATTCCTGATGTGGTACAGTGGTTGGAGGCACAAAGTCCTTTAGCCATGGCTGGTGGGGTTTTTTTGTACAGTCGTCCTCCATTGTCTTTGGCTTTACTTTCCACAATTTCAATTGCCTGCCATCAACCATGGTCTGAAAACATTAAATGTGAAATTCTAGAAATAAACAATTCATAAGTTTTAAATCCATGCCATTCTGATTATGTGATTAAATCTCAAGCCATCCCACTTTATCCCATCTGGGATGTGAATAATCTCTTTGTCCAGTATAAGCACACAGCTAGTTAGCAGGTTGACCAGTTAGCAGATTGAGTGAAATTGTAGTGCTTGTGATCAAGTAATCCTTATTTTATGAATTAATGATCCCAAAGTGCAAGAGCAATGATGCTGTACAATGTTATATTTGCTCCATTTTATTATGATTTAGTGTTGTTATCTCTTAATGTTGTTAATCTCTAATCTATAAATTAAAAATTATCATTAGTATGTGTATATACAGGAAAATGCATAATCTATATAGGGCTTAGCATTACCTGAAGTTGTAGGCATCCACTAGGAGTCTTGGAACATATCCCCCACAGACAGCAGGGGACAACTACAAGTCATTTGGAGTAGAGAAAGTACTGGGGAAGCCTATGTCAAGTTTTTGGCCACCTGGCAGAAAGACCATCCAAAGTTCTGTGTTTTAGATGAGATCAAACACCTTTTGCTTTAGCAATGCAGAGGT
This sequence comes from Pedetes capensis, assembly GCA_007922755.1. Lineage (NCBI taxonomy): Eukaryota > Metazoa > Chordata > Mammalia > Rodentia > Pedetidae > Pedetes > Pedetes capensis. Next base: position 21,619 of record VMDO01012371.1, on the reverse strand, counting down.
GAGCCTAACAGCCCCACAAAGAATCAGGCATGGGTTAAAACAGTGTCGGCCAGAGCCTCTTACAGCCAAGGTGTGGGAGATGATACTAGGCTGCATACCTGGCTCAAGGTATTTGTAGGGGTGGGCTAATTGCTGTAACACTAGTTCCCAGATCTCGAAAGCTTAATATAATAAGGCTAGCATCATGGAACACGCCTGTAATCCCAGTGACTTGGGAGGGTGAGGAAAGAGGATCCGAAGTTCGAGAGCAGAGGCAGCCTGTGCAACTTCACCAAGGAACTGGTTCTAACTTGCTTTGAGACCTTGTCTCAAAATAAAAAAGGGGCTGGGAGTACAGCTCAGTGGTGGACCACTTGCCTAGTATGCACGAGGCCATGGGTTCAATCCTCCAGCACCGCAAAAAAAAAAAGGGAAAGGAAAGGAAAGGAAAGGAAAGCTTAACATAATGAAAGTTCAGTGCTACCTCATGTCAGTCCAATGTGCTCTGCAGGGGTGGGGGAGTTCTACTCCCTGTTATCATTCAGAGACCCAGCTTTATCCATCTTGTAATGCTGCCATCTTTAACAAAGATCCCACAGTTGCAACAAAAGAGGAAGAGAATGTGAGGAAGGCACACCAAATGCTTAGCTATCTCACCCTGTAACGAACAACAAAACCAGTCATGTGGCCTATCTTTGATGGAAGAACATTGGGAAATGTAGTCCTTGGCTGAGCAATTAGTTCTCAGCAAAAACTTTCTACTATAGAGGGAAGCACAAATCTTTGCTGGAAGCTGACTATCTCTGCATAAACCACTAGGATTATCCCTCTGATACAATTACCTGGTGTTATGAGACTGAGGTTGAGACTCTTCAAAGTAATTAGAAGTAGGCTAGGGCAACTGAGCCTAACTCAAGGCTCAAATTCAACTCCTGGTTGTTCATGCAGAAGTAACTGTCAGGAGGCACATGGAATAACTGGCAGCTTCACTAAAGGTATTGGGGGGATGGAGGTGTAGCTCAGTGGTAGAGTGCTTGCTCAGCAAGTGTGAGACTCTGGTTCGAACCCCACCATCAAAAAAAGAGAGAGAGAGAGAGAAAGGGAAGCTAACAGAAGTAGGAATTAGGGTCACCTAAAACTTACCTTTGGGAGGACATGGCAACCCACTCTCGAGGCAATCCCGAAACAGTCAGCCATTGAAAACCCTATGAGGGTCGCTATGAGTCAGACACGACTCGACGGCACCTAACAATAACAACAATAAACCTTACCTTAGATGAAGAGAAAACCCCAGCCAATCTAGAGGTGCCCCAGGCTGGAGTGCGCTAAATGCCCCGCAGCACAGGATTCACTCCAGTGCAGCTGTCCAAGAATAGATCCCTCTAGAACAGATTGCCAGCAAGTTCAAGCCCTGTCCCTCAAGGCAAATGGGGCTGCAGATAAAGGTAAAAATGGGGAGAGCTGTGACAATTCTTTCACGAGCAACATCGGCCCTAAGTCCCTGTGGGTCCATCTCCCAGCAGCACCTGGCCCTCCACCCACCCTTCCTAACAGGTCTCTGGGTTGTGTGGGGAGCTGTCCCTATAGTGAAGTAGGGTATGGCTGCTCCTGTGCGAGAGAGGCCTATTCCTAAGAGGACAGAGCCATGCTGTTGGGTCTGGTGGGAGTCTGTGGCATGTTCCTTAAGGCAGCCTGCGATGATGTTACTGCGCTGGAGTCAGAATTCATTGCTGAGAGGTTACAGGTTGGAAAATAAGAAAACACAGCAGAGCCAAAGGATGAGGTGAAGTTGGAAACAGGAGGATAAAACAATGAAGGCTTTAGCTTGGAGAGTTGAAGGTAGGTCAAGTTGGAGTGTGAGGCCCAAATGAAGGTGGGTAGGCCCAGACTGAGGCTGAGCAAGGATCCTTAGTTTTGATGTTCCACTTGTGGGATTCTTAGAAGGCTTCTTCTAACTTGCTTTGTTGCAAAGCAAACTGGAAGGCTTGACCCCATGTTACAGTGGTGTAGGCTGGCACCTGAGGGCACTTGCAAACTTCTGTCAACAACTAAATCAAATCCAGCCCACAACTGAGTGATTGCTGTACCATTGGGCAGGAGGAGGCAGTGGTGACTGACCAGCATCTGAACACCCTGCCTGTTTGGGGGCACTCTCAAAATGGGTAGGAAGTAGCCCAGAAGCCAAAGGGACACAGGTAGATCTCCTTCCAGCTCCCTGACAGCCGCAGACACATTCCTGTGACCTAAATGCAGCCAGTCGCATACTCCCATCCCACGGCAGAAGATTATGTGTGATAGCTACACCCAAGCCAAGAGCCTGCTGGCATAGGGGCAAGCGTCCAGAGGTGGTAGTGTTAGTAACAGCGTGCAGCAGTGTGCTGCCAGAGTAGGGTCTTGGCTGGACCTTGCCTCCCTTGCTTAAGAATTATATCTAACCTCCAAATGATTCTGTGAGCTACACACTTTCAATCTGAGGAAAGAGACTAGTGCTGGGTATTTGTGGCATGTGTAGTCTACCACCCTGGCTGATACAATGCCTTCCCTGCCCAGCCCCTATGGAACTGGCAGTCTGGCTTCTCCTTTGAATACTTTTTGCAATAAAGAATTAAATGCAATTTGGATGAGAAGGGAGGTGAGCAGCCATGAAAACATTTAGGAACAGTTCAAGTTGGCATTGGAGAAACAGGTAACTGAATTGCGAATTGTACAAGTGCCACCCTCGGCAGCGCCTCGGGGAATAGAGCGGTCAGGAGGCTGGGAAGGTCAAGGAGAGTCATCCACTCAGGAGGATGAGATGAGGTGGACTCTCGGCTGGACCTCGGGGACTGGGAAAGTTGGGGGATGCAGAAGAGTTGCTCTGGGAGGCTACTTGCTTCTGCAGCAGCACAGCCCAACCACACCATTGGCATGAGAAACCACGGCTCCCAGCAGCACCTCTTCCACCTCTGTGGTCCTTATAGCACTCAGCACGCAGCATCCCTGTTGGGCCTGTCAGTGTCAGTGTGAGCGAGGTGAGACAGGGCTTGCCATTATTGCCTCTTTCCAGATGAGACACTCAAGATCCAGACCACGCTCATGGTTTGCCTAAGGTCAAGAGCCATGGAACCAATGTGGGAAGGAAACTGCTCCCACTTCCCCGTTTCATGCCTGAGCTCCTTCAACATCCCAGTGGATAAGCTAAGCCCAAGCTCTGTTAGGTCACCGCTAGTGAAGGCCTTCACTATTTCCCCCTTGGGCAGCTCAAACTTCCAGAAAGTTCTTCCTCATGTTGAGTCAAAAAGTGTGTCCTATTAACCTACCAGCACCAAAGAACTGACCCTCAACAGGGCCAGCATTAAAACTCACGTCCCAGGCAGGCTCTTTCCATTGTCCCTCACTGCAAACTGCTCATGGTCTTGTCCCCTCCCTTATTACCCCTCCTTCTGACTAGTCTGTGGGTAACATTTGGCCCTTGCCAGGGGAAGATAAATGGAAAAGACCAGAAATTGGTGAGGCAGGCATAGGGTGGTGCAGAAGGTGGCCCACAGGGCAGCCTGGCTTCTGGTTGGCTCCATGGCCCTGAAAACAATTTGCCTGTCTGGAGTGCTAATTTGCTTTCCCTCTTCCTTTATTAATCACATTGTTTTGCACAGGCCTGTGAGCTTCAAATGTGTTTGTTATGACTACAATTATGTGTGACTGACCATGGACCCGTAGTCTGGAAGCACAATTTCCTCCCTTCCTGACACTCCCCGATTCCAGGGGCCTCTCTTGCAGCCCCAATCTGTCCCTCTGTGCAAGACTACTGAGAGCAGTGGGCATCCCAGAGACTCACCCCAGGCCTTCCTGCGTGGGTTCCCAGTCCTCTTCCCTGTGGGTAGCTGGATCTGTGGAGAGAAGGTGCCAAGGAGGAGTGCCAAGAACCCCATCTCTTCTCCTCCCAGGAGTGCAGTGACAGACACTGGGGGATGAAATGACCAATACTGAAATGCATGATAAAGCAGCCCCCAAACACACTTTTGCTTGTCAACAAGATGACAAGGGTTTGCCTGAGAAATGGAGAGCCTTCCAGTTGCAAAGAACTTAATAGGAACCAGCTCAGAATCCTGTGAGCCTACAGAGGGTCCATTCCTTGTTAACAAGCCCGACAGGCTTCATTATTTCTGAGTGTCAGCAGCATGGAGACTATGACAGGGAGAAGGAGGAGGCTCCTGTTCCTGCAAGCCCAGTGAGGTAGGCCCAGCCCTCTGGGCTCTCTCCTGCTTCTCTGCAAGGTGCCCACCAGGAAGGTCCTGGGGCCAGAAGCCACTCAGGTCCCCACCTGGGCACCAGCTTCCCCCCCATTCTCACAGGCAACAGGCTGCTCAAGGGTCTCCCAGGGTGTTGCCCTTCCACGGAGGATACTGATGTCCTTGGATCCACCCAGGGTCTTTCCAGAATTGGTGGTCAGTGTTTCAGTTCATCTGTCTGTCAGTCAACCTGTCCATCAACCTATAGTCTCTATTAGCTGGCAGGACTGTTCATCAGTCAGACAGCCAGACCGTCCATTTGTCTGTCAACCAGCCACGGCCAGCTAGGTGATCAGCCAGTCAGTGTCAGTTATTTTAGGAGGAAAGATGGGAGCCAGGTCTCAGGCAGGACACATCCCCCAGCATGTAGAAAGCAGGGTGCAGGGGCACCAGTGTGCTGTGAAACTGAGCAGCAGTGAGGTAGACAGACCAGGCTGGGCTACCTGGGGAAGACATTCTGGAAAGGGGCCCAGGGAGCCATAGCTGGATGGGGGCTTTTCAGCCTTCTCTCTGCCTCCCTGCAAAGCAGCTCAGGGGGTGGCCCTGAGGCAAGGGGTGAAGGCTAGGAATGGAGCAGTGATGAGAGCTCTACTCCCAGCCCAGCCTCTGACCAGCTGGGGCACCTTAGACAAGTCTTCTGAACTAGCTGTAGTCCCTAGCTGTGCCACAGGGGGACAAGTTCAGAGAGGGATGGTAGTGCTCCAGATGAGCCCCAAAGCCCTCCCCCCAGCTCTGATACACCCTGGTTCTCTCTCTGGCTCGAAGCAGGGAAAAGGAGGGAGGGACTCTGTTCTTCTGAGGCCTAGCTTGGGCTCTCACCTGGGGCTTCTGGCCAGCTCTACTTTCTGAACCCAGGCCCTCCACAAGGAGGAGAGGAATCATAACAGAATATGGACAGATGTACAGACAAACAGACACACAGGCAAAGATCCCTGGCTGGGGCAGGGAGAAAGGGAAATGTGATGGAAGGACTGAGGTTCTCACCCCTCCTTCCCAAGGCAACTCTTCTCTCCTCTATACACCCTCTCTAAGCTGTTGGTGGGGTCAAAACCAACCCATAGCTTACTCAGGCACTGGTCTCTACGTCATAGGAAGGCAAATCTGAACGGCCCTTTAAAGCCATCTACCCACCCATCCACTCACCAAAGCTCAGAAAAGGGAAAAGACTGGCCCCTTAGAATGCAGTATAGAAAGGGCAATAATTGATACATGGACAAAATGTTCTGAGTGTACAGGAGAGGAATCAGCTGTCTGGAAAGACTTCAGCAGGTGCTGACAGTTGGACTTAGTCTTGAAGAATGAGTAGGAGAACAGCAGATACATAGGGAATAAGTGATTCCAGGCCAAAAGAGCCACAGATTCAAATCATCAAATGCAAATGAGAGGAAATGGTAAACGTGGTCTCAAATAGCTTGAGGAAAAGAGGCGGAGCAAAATATTGGAACTCGATTTTGAAAGACCCTTAAAGGCCAGGCTGGAGCTGAGCATGGTGACTCATGCCTGTAATCCCAGCACTTGGAAGGCAGAGGCGGGAGATTTTGCTAGTCTGAGGCCCCCAAGGACTGCACAGTGAGACCCTGCCTCAAAATAAATAAATAAATAAATAAAGCCTCCAGGGTAGCTGGGGAATTTGAGTTTGAGTTTTGTGAGTACAGGGAAGTTATTTTTTAAAAACAGAGAGATAATCAGCCTATTATTTTTAATAATATGGCAGACTACATTAGTTTCTATTAATGGAATCCGTGCCTGCAGGCTCAGGTGTCAGCCAGCTTAGGTTCAAATCCTGGCTTCACCACTTACTACCTGTTTGACATGGGCATATTATGCAACTTTTGAACAGCTCAATTTCATCACCTGTAAAATAGAAGTAATAATAGCACCTTGCTCATAGGGCTTTTTTGAGGTAAGACCTGTAAAGTGCTTAACACAGAGAGTCTGGCTCATAGTAAACACTCAATAACTCTCAGCCAGAAATAACTGTGGTGGTATCTTTACCTTGCGCAGGAGGATTTTGAGGCTCAGAGAAGTGAAGTCATTTGCCCAGGACCACATAGCCAGACTATGACAGAGCTGGGTTTCAAAACTCAGTCCAGGCTAAGATTTGTGCCTTAAAAACTTCTCTGGAGGCTCTGTAAGAGATCACCTAAAGTAAGAGGGACCAGAACCCATGCCACCACTTGGGAGGGGATTGCAACTACTGGGGTATGAAGATGCTAGTTGGCACCCAGAAGAGACACTTTTGCCCATCCAGGCTGTCATTTGGGAGCCTCTCAGGAGCTGGCCTGGGCCAGAGAAGACCTGTTCTTTCTATCAGTGGGGCTGGGGAGGTTAATGGCATTCCCAGGAAAGGCCAGGGATTAGGGAAGCCTGCACTTCGGAGCCAAATTCTTTCACCTTTAGTGAGTTTTCCAGAGTTTCTCCCTCTGCCCCCCAGTGCCTGGCCCCAGGAAAAATGAGGGGGGATGGGCTGAGATCTCCAGCTCCCCAGCCCCACGGACCAGGCTGGAGGAAAGCGCAGGCCCCCCACCGGGCTGGCCCTGGTCCCGGCTGGGGCTGTTCCGGCACAAGCTGTGGGAAAGGAGGAAGGTCTCAGCACGCTTGCAGGGGTGCATCAGGGGCAGGGCGGATGAGAGGAGGGGGGCTGAGACCCTTCAGAGGCTGGACAATTAAAGAGAAGGCACATTCCAGGGGAATCCACATCTGGGATGAGCCTGAGCTGGGGCCAGCCTGTAATCCATTACAGATGTGACGGCCAGCAGCAGATGTGGGCAGGACCTCCCTCATGGGTGGCTGGGGGTGGGGGCTTGTGGAGGCAAGGAGATGAGGGGCAGCTCATCTGGCTGGAATTCTGTGCGTGGCACCCTGCCCGTGGTTGGGCAGCCAGGCTGAGAGGCTGTGGCTGGCCCAGGACTGTGTCCTTAGGTGAATGTTTCTGGGAGCAGAACTTGGGCCAGAAGGGCATCAGCCCCCAAGCTGGGTTCCTTTGCATCCCCTGAAGACCTTGTCTTCAAATGCCAATTGCTGCACAGCAGGAGTCTCAGTGGCTTCAAAACCTGAGGAGGGAGGAGTTTAGGATTCTGGGTCTGACCCAACCCAGCTCCAGAACACTCATTCTGGCCCTAGTTCAAGTCTCCAGGGACCCTGGGGCTGGCACTGCAAGCAGGAAGTCTAAAAAGACTTTTCTGTGCCAGGAACTACTGATCTTCATCCATCATATTGGGCAGGGCCACATAACATCTAGTCCTCTGTGTTTGCCATGTGACCTGATGTTTGGCCCCAGAACAGTGCTGGGAGAATGAAGGGGACTCTGCAGAAGCTGTCCAGAGGTCTAGGAGGTGGAGGGAAGAACTGTGGGAGGTGTGAGATCGGATATCCCTAGTCTCTAAGCGGGGATGTGTAATTTCTGATCCCCCAGCACATGTTGCAGAGCACCTGCAACTGGAGACTCACCATCTTGGGATGGCAGAATGAGGGAGGGGATCCTCATTTCCCCTGATCTGTCCCAAGCCCTTCCTGTCACTGAGGAGGGGAGGAGGGAATGGAGGCTTGACCCACGTTAGGGAGCCACTGGCCGACCTCAGTGATAGTTATTTCCCACAGCACAGCTCTAGGCGGCTTGGTGGAATGAATGACAGAGTAAGTAAGTGAATGGATGAATGAATGGAAATTCTTGGCCACTAAGATGGAGGTGTGGCCAAAGGTTTGTAGACACAGTGGATATGTCCATTTCCAGCTTCTCAGCCATGCACTGTTTGCCCGATGGACAGGAATCTGTCCTTCTCCTTTTCTCTCAACCATGTTTCCCATATCATCCATTTCAAGACTAGGGGCTCCAAAAAGGAAAGACTCACCTCAGGTCTCCCACCAGGCCAAGGGCAGGGTCAGGATGCAAAGCTAGGTGTCCCTCGAGCCCCCTTTCCTCACCGATCTCTTCCAGAGCTGAAGACAACTTCCATCCATTTCTCAGGCAAGGAAACCGGAGACAGGCCCAGAGGGGGCGCAAGACAGATTACAGGATGAGTTTTAAATCAGGCCTGGCAGGACACTGGCTGTAATGGATTCCTGTTGTCAGGAGCAGCATGCGTGGCCCCCACGGGCCCAGGCGGCCCCCATGGTGGTGTCACTCAGGACTAACGACAGGTGGCAGCAGAGGACCATGGTAGGCAGGGTGGGCATTGACTATTCTGCTTGCCCAGCCCCCTCCTTCTTCAAGCACAAAATTGACCAGATTGGTATCCTGTATGCATGTGGGGCCACTGTGGCAGAGGGTCCCCCGGTGCTGGGATAAGGAAGTGCTGACTGAAGAGTAGTGTCCTCAGCAGTAGTGAAAGGCAGGACAGAGTATTTGAGAAGGAGCAAGAGATAAAGGACCTGGACAAAGCCTAAGAGGGAGAGGAAACTGCAGAGAGACACAGAAAGAGACAGACAGAGACATGGAAGCAGAAGGATAGAGAGAGAGAGAAAGTCTTGATGACTCAGATAAAAACAAAGATGCACAAAGACTCTGTGGGACACACACACACACACACACACACACACACACACACACACACACACACACTGAGATTGTAGAACTTTCCATATGCAGAGACCTTTGTTGTTGTTGTTGTTAGGTGCCATTGAGTTGGTATCTAACTCATAGTGACCCTATGTACAACAGGAGAAACAGTATTGTTAGTGCTTCTCTGCTATTCATAGGGTTTTCCATGGCTGATTGTTTTTTGGGAGTGGGTTGCTGCATCTTTCTCCCAAGCCTTCAGCACCTCGTGTTCCCAGGCGGTCTCCCATCCAAGTACTAACCAGGCCTGACCCTGCTTAGCTTCCAAGATCTGAAGGGATCGGACTCCATAGTGACCTTTAGAGGATGCCTAATAAAATCTTCTGTCTTACAGATGGGGACACAGACTCAGAGGAGATGTGTTTTGCTTGAGATCACACAGCAAATTTATGATCAAGCAGGGACTATCTTCCTTCCTGGATCCTCCTCTTATTATCAGACTCTAGCTTTTTTGTCACAAGACTCTCTCTGGACAGTATACATGGCAACTGCCAGGAAAATTTACCCCATGTTTGCCTCAGAGTTTAAAAGCCTTCATTTTCTACCTCTGGTAACTGGGGTCTATAAGATCACAGCCTGATGTCACCACACAGGGAGAATACATTGTTTCCTGACCAGAACACAAGCTCTACCATCTTACTCCTCCTGGGCTACACCAGGGCATAGGTGCTATATCATCATCAACTCTAGTGATCATATTTTTCAAACTAAACATGCCTGTAATCTGGGCTTAGAAGTCTCGGGTGGGATGATCATGAGTTCTACGCCAGCCTGGGCTATAAAGAGAGAACTTGGCTCAAAAAAAACAAAACAACAACAACAAAATCAGGCCAGATTGCCTAAGGCATGATCTGATTTCAGAACAGAATATTTAAAATTAGGCTTTTCCCCGGAAATCTGGGCCATCTGGTTACTGTCCTATTACTCCGCCCATTGGCTTCCCCTTCACACACAGGCCTGGCGATGCCCCCAGCTGTTAGCCAGGCCCCAGGGCTGAGAAATGAGAAAGGGGAAAGAGAGCTAATGTATACTGAGCTCTTGCCATGTGTCAGGCATTTTCTAGCCATTATCTCATTTACTTCCCATGACAATTGTCTGAGATAGGTACTCTTATAATCCTCATTGCACAGATGAGGAAACAGGTTCAGACAGCTGCCCTCTTACCTAAGGTCACACAACTACCAAGCCAGGCTCCAAGTGGTCTCCATGACCCCAATGCAGTGAGTTGACCTCTCCAACAGAGAAAGTCCTTTTAAGGAGTGAGAGAAGCACTGAGCAGAAATGCCACCCTGACAGCTACTGTGAATATGGGATGTATCCGTGGAAGTAAAGAGACCAGATACAGTAGATACAGCCTTACTCTCCTCTGCCCTCCAGAATATGTGTCCACCTAAGAGCCCCCGTGCATTGAGAGCACACTGGTGCATAGCCACAGGGAGGGAAGAGGTTAGGATGGGCTGGGACCCCAAAGCCCAAAAGGAAAAGTTGAAGGAACTGCAGCTATTTGGCTTAAGTATGTGACTTCAGAAATGTCATATTTCATAGCAACACGGGGGATGCATGTGTTCTGTGTGGCCCCAGGAGAGAAAGATTGGAGGTGATAGCTATAAGGAGACAGATTCAAAACCTGCTCAAAGCCCAGGCTATCCTGTCATAAAACTGCCTGCCTCAAGAGAGGGTGATCTCTCTATCACTGGTGGTGTGCCAACTGGATCGATTCAAGCTGAGCACTTAGAAATACTGCAAAGAAGGTTCCAGGTCTGGATCAGAGGTTATACTGAATGCCCCTACATTCCTTGCACTGTTTTTTTTTCCCAGTGTCTCACGTCTTTTTAAAGCCAGAAAGTCATTCCTTAGGTTTCACCTAAATTCCTCTTACCAGAATCATTCTTAGATCTATGAAGGACTGGCTGCCAAGAGCGGAGGGGCGGAGAAGGCAGGGCCACCAGAGACCTGGAGGAGAATCATTCTTAAACAGCAAACATTAAGCAGACAGATGGCCAATGACAAATGGAGGAAAAGCATTCAGAAAACATTCATTTGGGGAATAGAGGCACTTTTTCTTTAACGACATTATCTTTCCTGATTGATTTTGTGAGTCAAGTCACTAACACATGAAAAGTGGTGGGGGTAGCGAATTGCACACATTTTCATTATTGGGAATATGACATTAACCAACCACTCTAGGTAATGCTGAACATTCTCCTGCTAATGTCAGGAAATCCTTTCTTAGAGCTAATCTAGATGTCAATTACAGCACCAACAGACCATTGTTGAATGTTAACTTTGTATAATGTTCTATTGAGTGAGAGGTGCATATTGTCAGATGGCTGGAAGGTGCAAGAGACAGATGATGGCCCTGGTTTGTCCTGACAAGACCATAGGGATGTCACGGGCTAAGAAAGTTAGAACTGAAATGGATGGATGGCTCATCTCTGCTGAATCAAATCTGGTTTCTGTCCATTCAGCCAGATCATCACTACTCAGGTCAATATTGATTTACCAGATATGTGTACAGCACCCAGATGCTGCTGGCCTGAGGAGCTAGCTAGCATCTCTGCTCTGGAGGCTCTGGCTATCTCCAACATGTTTCTTCTCCATCGCCTCAGAGATCTGCTTTCTCCATCCCCAGGATCAGTTTCCCAAGGAGAGAGCTCTGGCTTACACACCTTTGCCTGGAGTGGTTTATGCATCTGAGAGAAGCCAGGAGGCTGTGGAGCAGTGCAAAGCAAGGCTGCCCTTCCACCTGCCAGCCCGTGTGCCCTTGGGGATGCTGTGTGGTCAGATCCAGCTTCTACCTCGCATCCAGAACCTGTTTACTTCTCCAAGAGATATCTCTCTTTGGGAGGAATGTTGGAGCCCCTAGACAAGTTTCAGCTGTGGTTGAGGTTCCTAAGAAGTGGAGCCTGAAGGAGCGATTCAGGGTATGTGATTTATTGAGGGCAAGCCCTTCTGGAAAGTCTTGTGTGACAGCAAAGTGGGCTAGGGGTAGGAGACAAGAAAGGATTTGGTTTCTGGTAAAGTCTGGTGTTGACCTGCTCCAAAGCGGACACAGGACCTCTGGAGCATGAGTCTCCCTGCAGAGACAGCCCAGTGAAGGGGTGGCATACCTTCTGATGGAAGTCTGAACCTTGTTGCTCCCATCAGCCAAGGGCGAGCCTCCAAACTGTTGCTAACTATGGTACCTGAAGCAGCTTAGGGTAGGTGGAAAAGTGGATCTACCCAGGCACTAATATCATCTGCTACAGCAGGGCTGCCATGCTCAGCTTCTAAAGACCCCCTCCTGCTTGGAGGCAGAAGAACATCAATCATCATGGCTTCACCAATCAGCTATGAGCTATATGTGTCTCACTGACCAGAGCTGTGGGTCAGGGAGTAAAAAAACGGAAGAGTAGGAATTGACATTTGTGTTAGAATGAGACAAGGGTCCAAGAGCCTGGGTTACGGAGGCCACATGGCTGAGACGGGCAGTGAGCTGAAGGGAATACATCAGGCAAAGATGTCTCCAGGGTTGTCAGGCCATGAAGTGTGACAGTGCCATCCCTTCAACTGACAAGCGCTGAGGGTCTTCCAATCTCATCAGCCTTTTCACTAGGATTAAATAGAACTAATTCAACTGGATTGTTTTTAGTTGCTTGTAGTTTTGTAAATTATAGTACTTCCTGTTTCTTCTCTGTGTTCATTTTCCTTGTAAAAATGTCAGCTAATACTAAGATGTTCCATGGGAATAGCTTGGCACCCATCCTGAGGCTGGTATGTCGCATGATAATGATAGCTGCCACCACTTACTGAGCATTTAATAGATATCAGGCACCTCCTGAGAGCCTACTTTCCAGCACTATTAGTTCCTCAAGTCCCCTAACAGGACTTGGGAGTTTACTGTAGAAGAGGGAATGTGCTGAGAGAGGGAAATGTCAAAGATGACTCCTGACTTCTGAATAGATGGTGGTGCCATTCTCTGAGATGGGGACACTGGAGAAGGAGCTCTTCTTTGGCTTCAGCTGTATCTTCTCTAGGCGGAAATACTCCAGCTTCTGTAAACCCTCTCTTGTGAGGCCTGTTTTGAAAACTCCAGAACTTCTTACAGATGCACTGGGTCCAGATTGGGAAGCTTCTAGATTGCAGATTTGTGAACTTCTTAGTTTCTTTACTCTCTCTTTTCTGACATAACTATCAAAACAGCCAAGCTGCCTGTGGTGGTACACATGTGTAATCTCATCACTTAGGAAACTGAAGCAAGAGGATCACAAGTTCAATGCCAGCATGGGCTACATAGCAAGACCTTGTGTCAAAAGCCCAAGGGGGGGAAAAAAGCCAAGTTGAACCAAACTTATGAAGGTTTGGTTCCTCAGAGGGACATTAATCCTTAATTGTTCTAGGGAAGGACAAAGCTTCTCTTCTCCCTCTACCCTAACTCCAGCAAAATACTAGCCAAGGGGATGTGTAGGGAGACAGGTATACATTTATTAACTTGTTCCTTCTCTTGAAAAAAAGTCACAAGAGAACCTCATATTGATTATAAATGAATAAGATAACACGTTTTAATTTCTAAGTACTTGAAGGTAATATGTTCTATATGTGGATTATCTTATTTTATTCTAAAGTCTATGTGAAATAACTTCTCGTGTCTATTGGGATGCCTTTAGCTACAAGTAAGAGAAACCATGACTCTCACTGGCCTAACCAATTTGGGAATGTATCATCTCAAATAATAGTTTTCTAGACATAGAGTGGGCTCAGGCATGGCAAAATCAATGGCTCAATGATGCCATCAGGGAACTCAGATCTTTCCATCTGTCTGTTCTGCTGTCTTCAGTAAAGCTTCATCTTCAGACTGATTCTCTTGATTCTTGTCCAGGGATGCAACAGTATCAAACATCACTTCCAGGTGTTAAAATCACATGGAGGAAGACAGAAACTCTATCAGTTCAGAAGGAAAGAATTCTTTTCAAGGAGGCCTTCAGATAGACTTCCCTTCATGTCTCATGGTACAGGATTAGGTTACCTATTCATCCCTGAACCCAAGAGGAATAGAAAAGATGTGATTGGAGTAACTGTATTCTCTGGAGTGAAAGGAAAGATGCTAAAATACTACCATGTTTCCATTCTACAGAAGAGACCAAGGCTCATGAGATGAAGTAACAGAATAACTTGCCCAAAGTAGTGCACCTAGTAAATGACAGAACTGAGAAGTAAATCCAGGGTTTCCGTATTTTGTTGGAGTTACTAACTGAAAACCCTATGAATAGCAAAGAAACACTGACAACAGTGCATGGTATAGACTAATGGAGTGTTTCATTCCGTTGTACATAGGGTCGCTATGAGTCGAACCTGACTTGATGGCACCTAACAATGACAATTGGTTATGAGGTACTTGTTAATTGCCAAGTGCTTAGTGAAATAGTACTAAAGGGTCCAAGTGTTCATTTTTTCTGAGTCCATGCAGTCATAAGATTGGGTAGAAAAGCCAGAGACCATTAAGATATTCACTAGCAAAGTTGCCAATTATAAATTACTCTGGCATTACTTCCAGATTAACCCTAGCATCTACATCAGTCTTTTCTGATTGTTGTTGTTGTTAGGTGCTATTGAGTGGAGTCCAACTCATAGCGACCCTATATACAACAGATGAAACACTCTCCAACACTTTGCCATGCTAAGCACTATTGTCAGGGCTTCTCTGCTATTCATAGGGTTTTCAATGGTAGATTGTTTTGGGAGTGGATTGCCAGGTCCTTCTCCCTAGCCTGCAGTGCCTGGTATTCCCAGGCAGTCTATATCCAAGGACTAACCTGGCCGACCCTGTTTAGCTTCCAAGATCAGGCAGGATTGGATGCTTGGATGCTATGGCTGCAGACTTTCTGATTGTTAGATATTATAAATATCAGAAAGGAAAAAACAAATATAACACCAATCAGTTTGCAAAGTGAAATGCAAACGTTAGAAAAGATTCATGAAATCAACAGAAGTGATATTAGAAAAGTGCTGGCATCTCAGCAAAGCCATTGAGGTGTGAGATCAGTTAACGGCTAAATGAGAGCAAGTCAATAAGAATATGAAGACGAGGACTTCCAAAAATAATGAGTTGACACTCCAGTTATTAAGAGATATCCCAGGGAAAACAGAAGCCCTCAAATTGTTTTCTATAAAATGACCTTTTATGATTATGATATGAAAAACATAGTAAAAGATGTTATGGCATGGTGTCACACAGTTTTGTCATAAAAATCACATTACCAAGCAACAAATGTTTGAGTCACTTTTTGCTTTCACTAAGAACTAGGCCAGAACTGTCATTTCAGCCTACATTTGTGAAACACAAGGTAAACTGCTTGCCATAAAGTTTGGTTCTGTTTTTATGATAAATTCAAATAAACTTTTTAAAAATTATTTTCTGTGGCAAGTAGAAATAGATTCACTTTCAGTTGAATTTTCCCTGCATCAATTATCTGAAGATAAAGAGAGTTTTTTCCAGAGGGGCTAAGACCAACCTTGGATCAAATCAGTTTGGCTCAACCAGTCACTAGTTTCTTGGCTTTGGCCAAGTTTCTCAGGTTTTTTAGCTTTGATTTTGTCATTGGCAAAATGAGGAAACTTCATAGGGTTATTGCAAAGATTCAATGAGATTATTCATGTGAAATCTTTTGCATAGTCTTTCATACCTTCACATACTCTCTGAATAACTGTTACCTGTTGTCACGCTGTTGTAATCGTGGCTTTGGGAAATAATGGACAGAGCATGGGCTCCACAGCCTGTCTGACCCTGAATTCTAATCCTGGCTTGGCCATTACCTTACTGTGTGACCCTGGACAAGCTGCTTCCCCTCTCTGAGCCTTAGTGATCTCATCTAGAAATTGGATTACACAGGCTTACTCTGACAATCAAGTAAGTTAAGTGGCACCTAGTTGTCTCTGTCACTTGACAATAAATAGTTTTTGTATCTCTGTGTTGAATGCTATGTGTTATGTGTGTGTATGCATGTGGGTGTGCGTGCATGCACATGGTGGGGATATGTGGAAGAAACTTTGCCAGGTCCCATGGGGCATGCTGATAATCCCAGCAACTCAGAAGGCTGAGGCAGGAGGACCACAGGCTCAAGGTCAGGGGCAGCTTAAGCAACTTAGAGAGACCTTGTCTCAAAAATAAAAATAAAAAATTTAAAAACAGGGCTAGAGCATTTGCCTAGCATGCATGAAGCCCTGGGCTAAACCCCCCACTGCTTCAAAAAAAGATAAGAAAGGAGGAGGAGGAGGAGGAGAAATAAAAAGGAAGTCTAAGAGGAAGCATAGGTGTTGTCCTCAAGGGGACTACATCTCATGAAGAAAAGCACTAATGTATTATGTGCCACCTCAATGTCCTCCCAGGGTCTCAGTTTTCCCTTCTGTAGTATGAAGACCTAAAATGGATGGATCTGTAAAACTGTAAGAATTGTGAAAATTTACATAGTCATATGGACTCCAGAAACAAGTAGAGAGCAAGCCAAGGCAACTTGGTTCCAAGTGTGAGATACTGGGGGTCATAAAAGAAGTCCTTCAGGAATTGGGAGGAGGGAGTAGAGTCAAGTAGAATGAAGATTGGCTTTGGAGCCAGGCAGATGTGGATTTAAATCCCAGCTCTTGGGCTTGCCTAGCATACCTAGGACCCTGGGTTTGATCCTCAGTGTTGAAATAAAATCCCATCTCTTCCACCTGCTGGTTGGATCACCTTGGACCCCTAACTTCTCTCTGAGCCTCAGTCTCCTCCTCTTTGTAATGGGGTGAGATACCCCTGGCTCACAAGGATATGAGGAGAAACCATTAAGCCCAAGCATATAGCAGCACTTCACAGGCAGTAGGTGCTTTTGTCTTTGCTTGAGGAGGCTTCCTGGAGACTTGGGAACTGGAACTAGGAGTTTTTGGTGGGAAGAAAGCTGCTGGAGGACTTGGTACAGTTGGGCAGAATAGCACAGAATGGCCTGTTGGCAGATGCCTTTCTCAGGAAGGCAAAGTGCCAGGATCTGACAGGGCAAGCCCACTTCCCTGAGGTCCATGAAGAAGCCAGCCTCTTGCCAGCCCCTGCCTGGGATTCTCATCAGGGCCTAGAGGGGGAAAAAAAGAAACCAAAATGAAATATATATTTATAACAATAATAATAATTATTCTTTCACCAATTTTCTCTTCCTCCGATGGAGTCTGGCAAGAACTACAGAGCAGGAAAACTGCTAAAGTTGAGAGTAATGGTACCCCCAGGACAAATAAAGAGGGAACTTCAAACCAGCAGATGCTGCCGAAAACCCCAACACAGGAAATATCTGCAGAATGAATTGAGAATTTATGGGGGTTTGGGTTTTTTAGGATTTATAAGCAAGTTCCACAAGTACAGAAGGGAGATGGAGGAGAGAGAGCAGGACAGGGCAAGAGGAGTGGGCTAAGGGCAAAGCTGGCTGTCCCTCCTCTGCCTCACCCCCCACCAGCCATAGAGGCAGACCTGGCATCAGTGGGGTGCTCCAGGGGCTATGGTGGCCTGGGCAGGTTGTGCTGTGCTGGGGTGGGTCCTCGTGTGCTCCTTGGCACTGGTGTTAACCTCATGGTGGGCAGGCAGATGGGCGGAGGTGGGCAGGTGGAGCTACAGGCAGGAAATATACATGAGCATGATAATAACTGTCAGCATCACTAAGCCTACCAGTCATGGGGCCTCCCTGGAGTTCAAGGCCTTCCCCAAGCCCTACATGGAAGAGTCAGGTGAGACAAGGAATGTCCAGAGTGTGCAGGGAAGTCGGCCTGGGACTTAGGAGAGGAAAGGAGGGAGCGTGGACGGCATCCCCTCAGGCTCCGGGGACCCGTGCATCTGGGCCCTCTCAGGATCTCAGCCTTCCCTCCCGTGAAATGATGGACTTTGTTATTGAGGCATCAGGAAGGGAGAACAGGGGCCAAGGAATGTGGGACATTAGGCTGCCAGAGATGAAGCAGGAGGAGAGTAGAGAAGGGCCCTTCCCCAAGCAAAGGTGGACCTGGAGGGGCTGACAATTTCCAGAGTCCGGAACACCTTTTTCCACCAGCCTGAGCGTGAAGCTGTGAGTACAGACTGAATTTAGGCCACCCTGGATACAAGACTTTCAAACACCCCAAAGGACCCCAAAGGTTTTCCATTTCTGGTCTCTGCCCAAAGGGGGATTTGGAAGAAAAGCCTTTCGGCTGCATTTAAAGGTTAGTGATGTTCAGAAAGTGTATATTGAGCCAGCTCCTGGAAATAGAGAACCTTAGCTTCTTTATTACAGCCAAAACCCTAGCCACGGGGCAAATGAAGAGGTGCTCAGAAGTCAGTGTGAGGAAGGTAGGGTGAGGGCTGGTGGGCAGCAAATTTCCCCAGATCTCCCTGTAGGGATTCCATAAGATGGGCTTCACCATGGTCATTCAGGGTTCACTAGGCAGGAGGTGACTGGCCATTGTCAACCAGCCTGCCTGTCCTCAGAAGGCCAGAAACACAAGACTCCTTGGGAAGGAGTGAGCACTCTGGTTTTGAAGGAGTTTAAGTCTCAACCTGGCAATCACCTGTCATTAGGAATGCCATGGGGAACATGTCTTCATTAACTGCAGGGTCTGATGGGAAGACTGGGCTACATTTGAGATGGATTACAACCCAGTAGGTTAACTGTTATACCACCTCAGATCCCTCTCTTCCCATCTCCAAATATCAATTTCCTCCGTCTGTGAAACAGGGTTGGGTGGGCTTTGGCCTGCAAGGGTCTTCTGGCTATGGCATTCCTTTATTCCATTACTGTAGTCCTTGGGGTGTAAAAGAGACAGAGCTGTGACCCTTGCCCATCTCCATTCCCTGGCCAAGTCCTGACTCCAGCCTGCTTCTCTGAATCTCTCTGTGGTCACTTCATTCTTTCCTCATAAAAGCAAGGAGCATGAGATGGCTCCAGCTGGAGGCCAGGCTGTGGCTGGAGTCAGCTGGGAAAGAGAAGGAAGAGATGGAAAGGCTCTGGTGGCAATTCTCTCTGAAAGAGAGAATCATCTCGGCCGGGGCATTGGGAGCCAGAAGTCCTTGCCCAGTCTGAGCCACTTCCCCCCGCCCCAGCCCAGAGGGTGCCATAGCTTTGTAGTAAGTTTTGAAATTAGGAGATGTGAGTCCTCCAAATTTGTTCTTTTTCAAGAAGTATTTGGTTATTTGGGATCCCTTGCAACTCCATATAAATTTGAGAAATGGCTTTCAATTTTCACAATTAAGCCACTGGAATTTGATAAGATTGCTTTGAATCTGTAGATGGCTGTGGGTAGTATTATGGTTTGAATGTTTGTGTCCCCTCCAAAATTCATGTTGAAACTGAATCCCCAATGCAACAATATTAAGGGGCGGGGCCTTTGAAAGGTGATTAGGCCGTGAGGGCTCCAACCACATGAGTGAGATTAGTGCCTTATTAAAGGGTGGGGGCCCACTCCTATAATCCCAGAGACTATGAAGTTGGAGGCAGGAGGATCTTAAGTTCAAGGCCAGAGGCAGCATGCGTAATTTATCAAGACCCTCTTTCAAAATAAAAAGTAAAAAAAAAAAAATGGACTGGGGTTGTGGCTCAGTGACACAGCACTTTCAAAAAGCGTGTGTGAGGCCCTGGGTTCAACCCCCAGTACCACAAAAAATAAATTAAATTAAATAATAAAGGCTTCAGAAGGCTAATTTGTCCCTTCCAGCTCTTCCACTGTGTAAGAATAAAATATTCCTCCCCTCTATAAGGTGCTACAACACACAACCATCTTGAAAGGAGAGAGCAGCCCTCACCAGACACAGAACTTGCTGACACCTTAATCTTGGACCTTCCAGCTTCCAGAACTGTAAGAAATAAATTTATGAATTACCCAGTCTGTGATATCTTATTATAGTAGCCTATACAGGCTGAGACAGGTAGTATTGATATCTCAATAGTATTGAGTCTTCCTATTCATAAACACAGGATTTTCTGCACTTATTTGGTTTTTTTTCAGTACTAGTGAATTGAACCCAGGCCTTTGCACATGCTAGGTAAGTGCTCTACCACTGAGCTGCATCTCCAGTTCCTTTTTTATTTTTTATTTTGAGACAAGATCTCTCTAAGTTGTTCAGGCTACCTTGGGCCTGTGATCCTCCTACCTCAGCTTCCCGAGTCACTAAGATTACAGGTGTGCACCACAGTGCACAAATCATTAGGTCTTCTGTAATGTCTTTCAGCAATGTTTTGTAATTTTCAGTATATAAGTCTTTCACCTTCTTGACTAAATTTATTTCTAAGCATTTTATCTTTTTCAAATTGTCCATTGTTGGTATATAAAAATACAACTGATTTTTGCCTAAATTTTACCTTCCAACTTTGTTGAATTTGTTTCCAAGTTCTATTCACTGTTTTTTTTTTTTTTCAATATTGGGTTGTTGAACTGAGGGCTTCATGCATGCTAAGCAAGTGCTGTACTGCTGAGCTGCACCACCAGCCCCTTTTTATTTTTTATTTTGAAACAGGGTTTCTCTAGATTCTACAGGCTGCTTCTGTCCTCACATTTGCTATCCTCTTGCATCAGCCTCCCAAGTTACTAGGATTATAGGCGTGCACCACAGAATCTGGCTTCTATTAAGTTTTTTGTGGATTCTTTGGGATTGCTTATATATAGGATCATGTCACCTATGAATAGAGATAGTTTTACTTCTTTATGATTTGGATGCCTTTTATTTCTTTTTCTTGCCTCGTCACTCTGGCTAAAACTTTTAGTAATATGTAGAATAGAAAGCAGATATCTTTGTCATGTTCCTGATCTTAAGGGAAAAGCTTTCATTATGTCACCATTTTGAATGATGTTAGTTGTGGATTTTTCAAAGATAACTTTTATGATG
Organism: Pedetes capensis; assembly: GCA_007922755.1. NCBI lineage: Eukaryota > Metazoa > Chordata > Mammalia > Rodentia > Pedetidae > Pedetes > Pedetes capensis. The sequence goes on along the minus strand of VMDO01012371.1, from coordinate 972 downwards.
TTGAGAAATTTCCCTTCTCTTTATAGTTTTATGAGTGATTGTTTTTAATCATGAAAAGGTACTGGATTTTGTCAATTATTTTTTGCACCAATTGAAGTTTTTTAACCTCATTTTGTTTAAGGTGACTACTGATTTTCTTATGTTAAACCACTATTACATTCTTCAGATAAATCCCTCTTGGTCATGTGTATAATCCTTTTTGTATATTGTTGGAGTTAGTTTGCTAGTACATTGTATTTTTGCACACACACACATATATATGTATATATATATATACTCATACATATATATTCATAAGGGATATTAATCTCTAATTTTCTTTTTTTGTTATTATATGGCTTTGGTGTCATGGTTATGCTGCCCTCATAGTATAAGTTAGGTAGTGCCCCCTCTTGTTCGATTTTCTGGAAGAGTTTTAGCCATATTGATGTTTAATATTCTTCAAATTTTTGATAGAATTCACAGTGAAGAAGCTATCTGTTCCTCTTATTTGTTGGAAGTTTAAATTTTTCTTCTGATTCTATATCTTTTCTTCTTGTTGAGATTTTTCTCTTTCTTCAATCAGTTTAGGTAATTTGTATGTTTCTAGGAATATGTCCTTGTCACTGAGGTAGGCTAATTCATAGTTGTACAGTTGTACATGTTGTTGTTGTTGTTAGGTGCCGTTGAGTCGTATCCAACTCAGCGACCCTCATAGGGTTCTCAATGGCTGACTGTTTCGGAATTGCCTTGGGAGTGGATTGCCAGGCCCTTCTCCCATTTTTGCGGTGCTGGGAATTGAACTCGGGACTTCAGAGACTGCAGCGCAGCGCTCTACCAAACAGTTGTACATAGTATTCTCTTTAAATATGCCACTCCACTGCCTTCTAATCCTCATGGTTTCTGATAAGAAATCAACTAGCAATCTTATTGATGTCACTTGTATATGATGAATTGCTTCTCTCTTGCTGCTTTCAAGATTCTGTTTGTCTT
>VMDO01012370.1:0-62548 GCA_007922755.1 Pedetes capensis | reverse complement strand
ATACCAATAGAGATGTTTCAACAAACAGATGCAGCACTGGAGGTGTTAACATGTTTATGCCAACAGATTTGGAAAACAGCTACTTGGCCAACTGACTGGAAGAGATCCATATTTGTGCCTATTCCCAAAAAAGGGGATCCGACTGAATGTGCAAACTATCGGACAATATCATTAATATCACACACCAGCAAAATTCTACCAAAAATGAAGGCAGTACTTACTCAGGTTTTTTGGTTTTTTGAGACAAAGTCTTGCTACATACATAGCCCAGGCTGGCCAGGAATTCGCCATTATCCTACCACGGCCTCCTGAATGCTGAGAGTACAGGTGTGTGCTACCACACCTGGCCACGTACAAGTTTGTCTGTACTATTTATGCTTACGGTTTTACCTATTTTATATATTGTTTAAAAGTTTTGTGTAACATTAGTATCTTTTCATGTCAATGACCACTTTTTTTTTTTTTTTTTTTTTTTTTCCAGTACTGGGGGTTGGACCCAGGGCCTCGCATCTGCATGCTTTGCAAGTGCTGGACCACTGAGCTGCACCCCCAGCCCGTTTTTTTACTTTTTTGAGACAGGGTCTCGCTAAGTTACGCAGACTGCGTCTGGTCTCAAACTTGTGATTCTCCTGTCTCCACCTCCCGAGCTACTGGGATTACAGGCGTGTACACTGCACCCGGCTCAATGACCACATTTTAAGACTTCGTAAATATGCAAGGTCACCTCTTCCAATGACCAATGAAACCGAACAGATCAGTGTGCAGAAACAGATCAGGTGCAAATAGGAATCCTCATAAGAGGAAGGAAGCTCTATGAATAAGTGGGGAAAAGATGTGAGAATCATGAATATGCATGTCTATGTTCCTCAAACTGAAACTGCAAGTGGGCAGATTAAAGTAAGTATAGTACTAGCTGGCCTGGTGGCACATGTCTGAAGCTTCAGCTACTTGGGAGGCTGAGACAGGAGGACTTTAAGTTGAGCCAGCCTGGACAGCTTGGTGAGACTGTCAAGGAAAAAAGAAAAGAATAAGCGAGCTGCCAACACAAGTGGCACATGCAGCAGAGACAAAGAAAGATAAGCAGATGGCAGAGGCCATACAGGCAGCTCATAGGGCAGAAGCACAAATACCAAGCAACAGGACAAACTATTTGACATTACTGACAGTGAGGGCATGGAAACTAGATGGGACACTACTGTCCACCTGCCAGGCTGACAAGAAAGCAGATGACCAGAGTGGTCAGAAGGAGAGGATGTGGCTGTTTTTACGCCAGGGAGGCAAACAAAACTGCCAAAACCCTTTCAGAGGCCAATGGGGCAGCGTCGCAAAAAGCAGCTCCCTGGCAGGGATGCACTCATGGAAGGACGCAAGACACAGGGATGAAGCAGTGCTGCTCACTGCAGCGGGCATCCTCTGTAGCCTCCCATTCCTCACCTTGCTGAGGCAGCCAACCCTGACCCTCTCCCAAATGCTTCTGGCCTCTATGTATTTGGGTACTTGGTAAAGTCAAGGGCAATCTGTCTCATAGGTTTCTTCAAACCAAAAACAGACAATTGTCAATTGAATTACAAGTATTTTTGTTTCAAAGCAATTAAAGACATTCATTACTATCTTCTACTACCAACACATTTCTGTTCAAACAGCTCAGTAGCTACAATTTGTATGTGCACACACAACTCCACTTCCATAGATGATAGGATGGATCACTCTGGGAAGCAGGGAGGGTGATGCCCTGGGTAAAGACACAGGCTGCGCTGCTCCTTTGCATGTGGAGATGCAATTTTGGCAGCTGTGATGGGGCCTCCATCAGGTTGGGGACATTGGGCTGATGACAAATGACTCTAGCTGTATTAGAACACACAGATGTAGCTGTACAACGTAACTGGTTATTGTCAAGCTGCAGATGTGCCTTAATAAACCCTTTTATTCACTGCAGAAATGACATCTGCATAAATGACTAGTTGTTAGGTGCCATCCAGTCAAGTCGGACTCATACTGACCCTATGTACAACAGACAAAACACTACCTGACACTGTGCTATGCTCAGCACTATTTCAAGTGCTTCTCTGCTATTCATTGTTCAGTTGATAGAGTGCTTGCTCTGCACCCTCTGAGGCCTTGGGTTTAATCCCCAGTACTGCAAAAATGGGAGAAGGACCTAGTAGCCCACTCCTGAAAACAGTCACTGAAAACCCTATGAATAGCAGAAAAGCACTGACCCAGTGCTGGGCATGACAGTGTCAGGGAGTGTTTCATTCTATTGTACATAGGGTTGCTATGAGTTGGACCTGACTCCATGGCACCTAACAACAACAACAACAACAGCTATTCATAGGATTTTTGGTGGCTGATTGTTACGGGAGTGGGCTGCTGGATCCTTTTCCCAAGCCTACAGCATCCAGTATTCCCAGGTGGTCTCCCATCCAAGTACTAACAAGGCCTAACACTGCTTAGCTTCTGAGGTCTGAGGAGATCAGATGCCAGGGTGGTATTGTTGCAGGCTAAGAATTGTAAGAATCACATTAGTTTTTAGAGAATCCTAAACTAGAAAAGGGAGAAGGACCCGGCAACCCACTCCCAAAAATCAATCTGTCATTGAAAACCCTATGAACAGCAGAGAAGCACTGACATAGTGTTTCGCCTGTTGTACGCAGGGTCGCTATGAGTCGGATACCGACTTGACGGCACCTAACAACAACAACAAACTAGAAAAAGTATTTTCCTACTACAATGATATATCTTTCACAGCAAGCTAAAAATCTATATAGATAATGTTAAATGTAAGTGATGATGAGGAAAAGGGCATTCTTGTTCATTGCTAATTCTGCATACACAACAGTAAAACCTGTAACAACCACTTCTGAAAAGCAATTTTAGTAAAATGTACCAAGAACCTTTAAAACATTCACACTACTGAGAGCCATTTGAAAGCATAAACATTTCTGAACTCATTTTATATATTTTATTATACTTAAAAATTTCTAATGAGATATTTTTACCTGAAATTATTTTTTTCCTTGTCCTTTTCTTTTTTGGCAGGGTGCTGCTATACAACCCAGACTGGCCTTGAACTTGAAATCCTTCTGCTTCAGACTCCCAAGGGCTGGGAATTACCACCACATCCATTTTAGGCTTAAGATATACTCCAGTGTTTGGACAAAATGTTGGGAATTTTATTTTGGAGTTTATTGAGATTACTCAAAATTTTAAATAAAAATATCTCGTTAGAAATTCTTAAGTATAATAAAAAATATATAAAATAGGACATTAAATCACCTTCCGGTCCCCACATAATTCCTTGCTTTCTTAAAGTTTCTTCTCCTTGCTGTGGGCATAGTTTTGTGCTGCAATCATAAACAGAGACACTCCACGCTGTGCTACCCCTCACGGCACCAGAAGAACTTCCCAGGCAGTCACAGCTGTCCTCACAGCTGCTCTCAGGTGCTGCAAGTCTCTCCCACCACGGCAAACATCTCAGAGCTAAGAGCAACCACTAGCCCTTCCTGTGTTTCCTAGACTGCCTAGAGCGAGAGGCCAGGTGGAGATGCCATCGAGGTGGAGAGAGTGACTATGCCCTGGAGGTTGCTGGTGCCTCTTCCCTACTCCCCAAGGCAGCTCATTCTGGGAAAGGCATCGATGAGGACTGGTCCAAGGACAGGACCAACAACAGGGTGCAGAGAGGATGCAGCAGTGGCAGGTGTGGAGCACCGGGGACCCAGGGAGCAGTGAGGAGCCTACCACACCAAAGGCCAGAACTCTCCAGGCTGACCCTCTGGATTCTGCTTAGTCCAGCTCAGCTCTGCTGTCTGACAGGCTTTCAGACTGACTCCTGGCACAAGGCAGCTGGGTTGGTCTTCATCGGGATACTCAATTCAGAAGGCAGAGTGTGGTTATCCACAGCAAAATAAATCAACCAAGTGATTACCTGCACCGAGTTCATTAGGAATAATGGTCTGGGACTCTCAGAAATGGCAGCAAAGTTAACTCTAAACTGGTATTGTACTTCTGGGGTCACATATGACCCCATGATGCACATACTTGTTGTGCTTAGGTAAGTGCTACAACACCCCATGTCTGGCACCCACCAGGAGTCTCTTTTGACCCCGCTATACTAGGTAACCCCTATGTGTCTGTCAGCTTGTTCTACTGTAGGGGCTTGCGCATCGCTGTGATGCTGAAAGCTATGCCACCATTACTTCAGATACCAGCAGAGCCACTAATGGATAGGTTTCAGCTGAGCTTCCTTATTGAGACTAAGGAGAAGGACCCAGCAGCCTACTCTCAAACAATTAGCCATTGAAAACCCTATGAACGGCAGAGAAGCACTGTCAGATATAGTGCTAGCAAATGAGCTACGCCCAGGCTAGAAGGCATTCAAGAGAGGACTAGGGAAGAGTTGCCTCCTCGAAGTAGAGTCAACTTCAATGACGTGAGCGGAATAAAGCCCCTGGGACCTTCATTTGCTGATGTGGCATGACTCAAAATGAGAAGAAACAGCGATGCAACAATGGACTCAAACATAAAAAGATTGTGTGCATGGCACAGTGTTAGGTTCGTTCTGTTGTACACAGGGTTGTTATGAGTTGGTGAAAGCACCTAACAACAACATACTAGTTAAGGGTTAAAGTTTAAAAACAAACAAACAAACATCCCCCAAAGGGCCCCTCCTACATATTCTCCTATGCTATAGGGAAAAGCTAATCACAAAAAGTGTTTGGGGACACCTAAAGAAGCAAGGCTGTGGGCTGGGGGCAACACTGAGGTGCTGGTGACCAGCGTCTGCGGGCTGCGAGTGTACTGGTCACTGTTCTTTCAGTTATTTTCATGGTGTGAAAGGTAAAATTCCTGGAGTTACTACTTTTTAAAGAGATTCTAAACTGAGAAAGATTTTTTTTTTTTTGCATATTTTGAGACAGTGTCCTATGTAGCCCAGGCTGGCCTTGAGCCAGCAGCAATCTTCCTGCTTCTGCCTCTTGAGTACTGAGATTACAGGCATGCACCACCATGCTTGGCTATGAGGAAGATGATTATAAAGTGACTCTTTCTAACCTTTTCATTACAACCCAGGTGTGTCACAATGCACTGATACTAAAAACTTCCACCTAGCTCCAATGGATGTATCACCTATTATTTTTCTTACTTTAGAAAAGTTCTGCCTCCAAAATGATCCAGAATTCTCCAAAGAATTCCTAGAAACCTGTGATGTATAGTTTAAATGCAAAGTAAGAATTTAAATTACAGCTGGGGGTGAGGACACACCCATCTATAATCTTAGCACTGGGGAGGCTGAGGCAGCAGCATTGCAAGTTACAGGCCAGCCTGGGCTACACAACAAGACCTTATCTCAAACAAACAAAAACATCTAAAATAAAACTTAGGAGGTTCAGAGCTGGGAATATGGCTCAATGGTAGAGTGCTTGCCTAGCACACCTGAGGCTGAGTTTCATCCCTAGCATGAACAAATAAAACCTACAGAAAACCCAAAACTTTTTTTTTTTTTTTTTTTGAGACAGGGTTTTGCCATGTAGCGTAGGCTGGAACTCACTATGTAGCCCAGGCTGGCCTAGAACTCGAGTCTGTCGTCCTGCCTCGGCTCCCCAGTACGGGGATTATAGGCGTGCACTACCATGTTTGGTGAAAACCTTAAAGAGTTAGAGTTTTCACTGAATGTGATAAACTGCTGCTGCTGATAGGGTCAGGGTTGACCAAGGGCACTCCATCCCAGGCACTGTTCCAAGCCCCTCCATGCAGGACCCTGCTCAGGGTCACGTCCTCAGCCATATGACTTAGAAGGAGTCAAACCAGGGCTTCCTGCATGCCAGATGAGCAGTCAACCACTGAGCCACATCCCCAGCACCACAATCTCTTCAAGAGACTACAAAGGCAGCCACATCTTTCTTCCTTCCTCCCTCCTTCCCTTTCATTTTTTAGTATTTAGGGGTTGAACAAAAGGCCTTGCACATGCTAGGCAAGTGTTCTACCACCAAGCCACACTCCCAGCCACTTTATTTTTGAGACAAGGACTTGCTAAGTTACACAGCTGTCTCTGGCCTCAAATTCACAATCCTCCCGTCTCAGCTTCCTGAGTTGCTGGGATTACAGGAGTGCACTATGGCATCCAACTTTTCTTTCTCTCTGTTTTTTCTGCAGTACTGAGGGGCTGAACCCAGGACCTTAAGCATGTTTTTCTAGTACTCTACCACTGACCTGAACCCATGGCCCATTTTTGTTGTTGTTGTTGTTGTTGTTGTTAGGAGCCGTGGAGTCGGTATCCGACTCATAGCAACCCTCTGTACAACAGGGGAAGCACTATTGTCAGTGCTTCTGTGCTGTTCATGGGGTTTTCAATGGCAGATTGATTTTGGGAGGGGGTTGCCAGGTCCTTCTCCCAGCCTACAGCTTCTGGTGTTCCCAGGTGGTCTCCCATCCAGGTACTAACCAGGCCCAACCCTGCTTAGCTTCTGAGATCGGATGCCAAAGGGCTACCGCTGCAGGCCTGGCCCATTTTTACTTTTTGTTTTTTGTGACAGGATCTCGCCAAGTTATGCAAGCTGCCTGTGTCCTTGAACTTGCGATTCTCCTACCTCTGCCTTCAGAGCCACTGGGATTCCAGGTGTGCATCACCATGCCTGGCACTTTTTCTTTTTAATTACAGTATGCTACTGACACAGGCCCCAGTGTTGGAACTGCTTTCCTGAGTGAGGTCAGCAGTGTGGCTACTGTTACCAAGGCCCTGCCCCAGCCACATGTGACTGGCCACACTACACGACAGGCCTTGTGTGGCCTTCACAAAGCTCTCCTGGTAGAGCTACTTGACCAGGAATCCATAGCTCTTTGTCCTTGTGAGATTGCAAACTGCACCTGCATGTCTGTGCACACGTGCATTTATGGAGTAACCACTATCTGGTTCTTAGAGACTCACAGCTGTCAGCATGGCAGGAGGCAGGCCATGGGCCGCACTCATGCATTCCCCCACCAGACTCCCCACAAAAGCCAATGAGGACTTTCTTCCACGTACCTCTACACTGAAAGGACTCTCTTCAAGTTTTCCAATGTCTGCTTCTGGCAGAGGGTTTTTTAAGGTTTGTAAAAATAAAGCTGCTTTCCTTTTACGTTCGGCCTGAAGCTGCTTCTCCTTCGATTCCTTGGATGCCTGGGCCAGCTTCTCCCTGGCAGCGGCTGCGAGGCGGTCCTCGAGCTTCTGCTTTGCTAAAGGAGTAACAAAAAAATGTGGAATGTAAAGTGAGCAGTATTTTATCTTGCCATTTCAATTTCCACAGACATCAAAAGGTCATACAATGCAGTTATTTAAAAGGTGTGACACAAATTTCAGAATAGGCAGATACATGGGACAAACAAAATCTCAAGAGAATAATTTATGATGCCTTTTTTGTGGAGGGGGATATGTTCTAAGTCAGCACGCTGATAGGTTTCTATGCTGGTGGAAACTAGGATGGCACTCATGCATTCAAAACCCTCCAAGTAGGCAAGAGATGTTCCATGAAAAGTGTATCATTCCCAGTGACCTGACTGCTGAGCTCACACATAGGGAGTGCAGATTTGGACGTAGGTGCATGAATACAAGTGTAATGAGGAAGAAAACTGTAGTCTGGGGCAAGTTCTTTTTCTTTCTTTCTTTTTCAGTACTAGGGGGTTATACCCAGGGCCTCGCACATATTATGCAAGCACTCTACCACTAAGCTGTACTCCCAGCCTCTTGAGACAGGGTCTTGCAAAGTTATGCAGGCTGCCCCTGGTCTCTAACTTATGATCCTCCTGCCTCTGTCTCTTGGGCTGCTGAGATTAGAGGTGTGCGCCACCACGTCCAGCTCAGGGCAGGTTCTTGACAGGAAGGCACACTGTTGCTTAAAAGTTATCTTTTATCAGTGTTGCTTGAACTGTTTGTACATACACGGAAAAAGCAATTTAATAAAACCAGTTAGAATACATAAAAGCACAAATGTATTAATTAATTAATTACTTTAATACACAGTATTGGAGCAGGAGCAGATGTCCCCCAAACGCTGCTGACCACATGTCAGAGGCATGTGGGGGCCGTGCTGTGACCCACGAAGATGAGCCAACTCAGATGCACACTGTCTTCAAGGGCCGATGGTTCTGCTGATAGACAGCTTCATAATAGGGCACCTCCCAGTTTAATGCATTAACCTGAGCTGGGAGTCCAGGCTGAGCTGTTTACCCTGGGGCTGTCGTCAAAGCGCAAAGTGTGCCTCCATTAGAGCCATGTGCTTGGCGCACTGTGCTGCTCTGAGAACAAATTGCCAAAGGCACTGCATCCAAGCTAAGGAGAAGCAGGGCTCAGCGCTCTGCAGAGTTCCACAAGCGCACACACTGAGTGCTCCCATATGATTCTAGGTTCTAGTCTGCAGTCCTGGAATTTGTGGCTTAGCAGAGATATATTTATGTCTTTCTTTCGAGAACTTTAAAAGCTATCGACAAACCTTGCTTGGCTTCTAGCTCCTCCTGGGTGAGCTGGGGCTTCTTCTCCTCCAGAACCACACAGGGCGGGGCTGCGGCAGGGCTGGAGTTGGCAGCGCTGGTGCAGCTTTCCTGGCATTCCCTGCTTTCTTCGTCATCTTCACTGTCATCATCCAGCTTAACTCGATTTTTTTCTAGAGGAAGTAGATCATTTTCTTTGGCCTTGATCGCAAAGCTTATTGGAGCAAATGAAGCTATTGGGAAAAGGCGAAAAGTGTGACACATTTTTAGGGAACCAGATGAAGAGAGCAGACATCATCACAGGCCCTACAACTATGTGCACACAGCCAGGTGGGAAGGCGCCACAGGCAGATGGGATGTCTGTGTCACAGGGCCCTGTGTAAATGCCCCTACAGGGCCAAGATTGAGGTATGTCCCATGCCAGACCCAGCATGGGGAAGTTTTCGGGGAGCCACAGGCAGCTGAGTGGCTGGGGCCTGCCCAGGGGTGCTGCCACCAGAGGACAGAGCAAGGACTCTCGGTGAGAGCAAGGTGCTCTCGGTGAGGGGGTCACCTGCAGTTTCCAATGGTCAATTCTTGTCATTGTTCTCTTTTAAAAAAATGTTCATAGCTTGACATGTGGCTGAATTTGCATAAGTAAGCATATATGTTGCCATTATAAAATAGTATGTTAAAAAAATCCCAACTCTATAAAAGAGCCTTTTCTTTTGTGGTATTTAGGGGCTGAACCTAGGGCCTTGCACATACTTTGCAAGCACTCTACCACCAGGTTGCATCCCCCATCCCATTTGTAATATTTTTATTTGGGGATGGGGGTCTCACTAAGTTATGCAGGTTGTCTTTAGCCTCAAACTTGCGATCCTCTTGCCTTAGCCTCCCACGTTGCTGGGATTAAAGACGCCTGGCTAAAAGCCTTTGCTTACAAGCAAAAATCACAGAATTTATCCTTTAGTCAGCTAACGCTTTTGGGTGCCTCACTGTGGCAAGTGGCTCCTAAAAACATCCACCAGGGTGTAGTTAAGATACTTCAGTCATCACTTCTGAAGGACACATGACAGAGGGGGACTTCCAGCACACTGCCGACCAGCTGGCTTGAGAAGAGAGTGGCTTCTGTGGAACAGAGGCAGGCTCCAGGTGGGCTGAGACTTGGTGCAGGGAGCACAGCCCTGTGGCCTGAGGTTCTCCCCTCGTTGCATGCTAAGGGCCCACACCCATGTGCGGTGTGAAAAGAGATGCTAAGCTGTGCCAGCCCAGATGCAGGACAGACTACTTTCCATCAGTGACCACCTGGGGCCACAGAGCATGCACCACAACCCCAAGGCTGGAAGAGCAGAGTCTCATGTCGCACCCAGGAAGCAGCAGGATTGGCCAGGTGCACTCTCTGCTGGCACAGCCGCTGTCCACATCCCTAACCTCCGGAAGCATGTGCTGCACAGGGCAATGAACACGCGCTTTGGAAGATGGCCAATGCTAACCGTCTTACTGGGTTCTCTTATCTTTTGTAGACGTCCAGAACGATGAGGATTTGCTTCAAACACCCTGGGAGAGGTTATAAGCCGGGCACAGACATGCATGAAACAAGGCTGCAGGTCTGACTGCTGGAGCCAGCTAGAAGTACGGTGTTTTTGTCCGTGTTTGAAATTTCCCATAGAAAGGCAAAGTTTAACAAAATCATCCTTTATTGTCTGTAGTAAAATGTCGAGGAACATTTTAAGAGGGGAGAAGACGGAAAATAAAATGTTAATGAAAGCACTTAAGGGGCCAGCCTACAATATGTCAAAATGACTTTAGAACCATCACCCCCACACTTCACTTCCCCAGCCTAGAATAGGAAACTATTAACAGCAGAACGTTGAAAGGAAAGCCCCTGGAGTACTTTCTATCAGCAGTCGGTGTAAAGCAGAGACTTTACAGTCAGCACCTAGATCCACCAAACACAGAGCTAAAAAGCACTGTGCTTGGATATACAGAGTGATCTAATGGAAGAACTGTCGACCGTGTGCAGCCTCCCTCTCTCAATGCCGACCACCATGAGACAGAGACAAGCTGGGCCCCATGCCACAAAGGCGGACATGGGGCAGCTAAGTACCTTTTTCAAGCTAAATCAGATCAACCACAGGGAATAGGAACCTGTTCTTTCTCTGGGATTATTCAATCACATGAACATCACTTCTGAATGAATCTCCTTCACAAATCATAGCCCAAGGAATGCAGGTTCCTTCCCAAAGCAGCCAAGGCCTTGTGCGACCTGGGTCCCTCCTGCCTGCATGCACTGTGCTCAAGGTGGGGTGCCTGCTTCTTTCTCCTGGCATGCTTTGACCTTTCTGTGACTCCAACGGTGCCTCCGCAGACAGGCCTTGCCCAACTTCTCTGCTGCAACCCTGCTCACGTAGTTTCCCCTGCCCTGTTCATGGTCTGCTTGCCTCTCCCTGGGGAGGACAGGATGGAGCTCCGAGAGGACCCTCTGTCTTCCACATTAATAGGGTTCTTTGGTTTTGAAGATAACAGCTTTAATGCTAACTTCTACTTCAAAAGCCATACTCGTTCTTTGTGGGAAGTTGTGGAAATAAGAATAAAGGCAAGGTCAACTACAATTCAGATGTGGAAAAATCATCTGAACACAGTGGTTATTTTCTAGGCATGTACACAAAATAAAAATGGCCACACTTTCCTGCTGTTTCACTCCACAGGCAACCTCTTTCCAAGGAAAAGTGGGGAGATGCTTCCCTGTCAACACAGATCATCTACACAAAGGTAACAGTGTCACATAGTACAGACTTTCCAACTTATTTCACAGTTTTAAAAACAATCCAGCCCTATGCTGGATATTTTGCACTGACATCTTGGTGGCCCATGTTTCCAGGAGCAGAAGGGCAATTACATTTAAAACTTGGTCCCATATTGCTGGGCTGCCTCCTCCAGAGAAGCTGTAGCAACATAAACGTCCAAAAGCAATGTGCCCACTGCCTCAGCCTCTCCACCACTGAGTTTTATACACACACACACACACACACACACACACACACGTTTTATTGATCGATTGACTGATTAACTTATAGACAGAGTCTTGCTACATTGCCCAGGCTGTTCTCAGATCCCTGAGCTCAAGGGATCCTCCTACCTCTGTCTCCTGAGGAGAGGGGAATGCAAGTACTCACCACCACACCCAGGTCTGGGTGAGTAGTATTTTTTAAATTATCAATTTGAGAGGCAAAACCACTACCTTGTTAATGTGAATAAATTGACCATCTATTTTTCTTTTCTAAACTATCTTTTCATATCTCAGCCCCTTTTTTCTATGGTAGGGACTGCCTTTTCTTACTGACTTAATAAAGCTCTTTCTGGAATAAGGATATTAACCTTTTATCTTTTTTTAGGTTAGACATTGCCATCATTTTGGCATTTCTCTTTCAACTGTATTCAGGCCTGCCTCTATCAGACCTATTAGTCCCTATGGCTTATGGCTTTAACTCCTTTCCAACCCCAAGATTGTATGTTAAAGTGCTACATTTTCTTCTACTTTTACTTTCATCTTTTGCATTTAAATATTGAATTTATCTGGAAGAATTGTTGTCAGACATGGTTTGAGTCTAATTTAAATTTTTTCAAAGTGGAGAGTATTTTTTTCAGCTTCAATTACTGTTATATTAAAGAAGTTTCATCACAGAAATTTCAGGCAATATCAGTACTTTCTTAGAGTCCAGTGGGATAAACAGGAGAAGTCTTTCTTGGCTAACGTGGGAAGCTATGATGGGAGATGGAGCTGTGCCACTCTGGGCTCCTGAAGCAAGGCCCACGAGGTCACTGCTAGGACTATCTCACTCTACAGCTGGACTCCATGTGATTTTTTACATCTGTGCTTCTAAGTGGTTGTGGTAGACAGACTGCTCCACTCCAACAGCGCCATCTCTCTCCATCTGGTGGAGCCTTACTGACAGAGGCATTCTATTTTCTTGACGGTGAATTAAGCTAACTTTTTTGCGGTACTGGGGGTTGAACCCAGGGCCTCGTGCTTGCATGCTCTGCAAGTGCTGGACCACTGAACTGCACCCCCGGCCCATTTTTTTACTTTTTGAGACAGGGTCTTGCCAAATTATGCAGACTGCCTCTGGTCTTGAACTTGCAATTCTCCAGCCTCTGCCTCCAGAGCTGCTGGGATTACAGGCATGCGCCAACGCGCCTGGCAAATTAAGCTAACCTTTAATTTCTCTTGTATTCCAGTATTTCAAAAATCTTTTCAGGTCTATGGATCTTTGTCAGTTTTCTATCTCTTCTTGAAACAATTTTAGGAATTTGTTTTCTTTGACAATAGTATTTTTCAGTGACTTTCAAATTCACTCAAATTAAACTGTAGATTTTTTCTTGTTCATACTATGTATTTGCATCTGCTTTGTTCCTCTATTGAACATGCATAATGCACTTTACTGTTTTTTTTTCTTTTTCTTTTTCCCACTAATTTCTGCTTTGATTTCTACAGATTGCCTTTTTTCCTGCTTTCCTTAGATAAATGTTACAGTTTCTTCCTAGGTTCTTTTTTTTCTTTTTTGAGACAGACTCTCACTATGCAGTCCATGCTAGCCTTGAGCTTGTGATCCTCCTGCCTCACCCTCCTGAGCACTGGGGTTACAGGTGTGTGCCACCATCTCCAGCCTTTTTTCCAGTTTCTTTTCTTCTCTTTTTTTCTTTTTGATGCTGGGAACTGAACACAGGGCCTCATGTGTGCCAGCTAAGAGCTCTACCACTGCTGTATCTCCAGCCCTTAAGAACTCTTTGACAGTAATATTCTCACTGTCCTTATTTTCATGGCTCATCACTCTAGGGTGCTGACAGGTTGGTGAGTCTTTCTGCTCCAGCATATGCAATACTCTTATCTAACACTTCAGAGCAGTGAGGTGCTGACCTGTTTTCTCCTCTCCTGTACAACAGTCTGCCTATTTTTTGACCTGGGTGTGTGTCCTTCCCATCTGTCCTCTTGAGATTTATGAGAACTTCTTGGGTTGTCTTCTGATCCAATCTGATCTTTAGTCTTTCATTACAATTTAAAACCTGGCAGTTTGTTTCTAAGCGTTCTTCTACAGATGTCAGACCATCAGCTGCACTAGTTTTATAATATTCTCAACTCTATCGAATGTGAATCAGAGATGTAAAAATCTGCCCTGTCATTCAGGGACCTGTTTCTGAGATGCTGTAGGCTGGAAGCTTCAGCGGTGTCTCCCAAGCTTGTCACCTTGGCGGCCCATGGCTCTCTGTCCCGATCCTCACGGAGGGCAGGCCTGTGTTCCCTACGCTTGACGGCTAGGATGGAATAGACAGGGAAACCTGTGTGTGTAGCTCTGCCTGCCACGGCTGGGGGTGGTGCATGGAGCTACGTTGGTGACATGCAGCGCTGGGTCCACAGGGTGCTTCCTGGTGTGCTGCCTGGATGCCCTCTAGCTTATCCCAGCCTCCTGTTTGCTCCCCTTTGTGGACAGAGGTTGCCCTGGGGCTCTGCCTCTAAGTCCCAATGTGTCCACTCCAGGGTGCCAGTCCCTTCCCCCAGTTTCCAGGGCAGTAGCTGTTGCTGTCCTCTACTCAGTAATAACTGAAGGTGGCCAGGAAGGGTGACAGATTAAATATGTGTACTCAAAAGAAGGTCTTGAGTGGCAACTTCCTAGTGACACTTGGGCTACTCTGAATGATTTCTATTCCCACTAGAAGGGCCCCCAGGAAGGGCAGGGGCTTCCCAGCTGCCTCTGCTTCCCACTCCACATCCCCTTTCCAGGTCTTTGTGTTATCCAAAGCCTTGGACACAGTCGCCCTGTCATAATGGCCCCACAAAGCTGCCCCTAGTGATCCCAGGCCCTCAGTGTCCCATGAGCTAGCTGGTGCCTCTAGACTGTGGCCTACCACTGTCCACCCATGTCCCTTGGACTACCAGCTGTCTCAGGACAGCAACAGTCAACACACCGCTGTGGTACCCTCTCAACATCCAACTTGATGCCCTTTTCTGCACAAAGCCTCTCCTTCCCAATAGGTCTAACTGCTTCTTCACACTTGACCACACAGGGCTCTGCTGATGAGCCTGTGCCAGCCTTTCTCCTTCTGTCTTCTCTGCACTAGCCATTTATACATGTGTCTGCATGGCTAGACCCAACTCTCCTGGCAGGGACAGATAAAGATAACCAAGAGTGAGTGTGTGTGGGGCTCTGCCTGGCTGAGGTGTTCAAGGGACCCACTGACAAAGAAAATAAATTTCATCGTGCAATAGTTTGTATATAAGGATAGTTTCAGGAGGTGGGGATGTAGCTCAGTGATAGAGTGCTTGCCCAGCATGCGCGAGCCCTGGGTGTGAGAGCTAGCACCGATACCCAGTAACACAGCAAACAAATGAAAAAGCCACCAAACATGGCTTCAAAAGTCTGAAAGGGGAATGGAACAGTATTTGAAAATTTACAAACCTTTCCACTGACTAGCTCAGAGCAGGCTGTTAAGCAGACAGACCCTAGGACTAGCTTATATCTGCAGGACTCTACGTGCCAAATGGGAAACACAGGATAAGGCAAGCAAGTGTTATTACAGCAACTTAACTCTTTGACTACCACCAGGACACATATGTCAAAAAGCAAGGGAGTGGGGCTCAGTGGCATGCCTGTAATCTCACCGAGAAGGGAGGTGGTGGCAGGAGGATCATGAGTTCACGGCCAGAGGCAGCCTGTGTAACTTAGTGAAATACTAACTCAAGATAAAAAATGAAAAATGGGCTGGGGTATGCCAGTGTTGGAGCACTTGCAAAAAGCGTGTGCAAGGTCCAGGATTCAAACCCCAAGAACAAAAAACCCAAAGAAACCAAAAACAAAAAAAAAAAAAGGTGACCATGGATGAATTTGACCAAAAATCAAGAAAGTGGTAGAAAAAGGTATTTTACAAGCTCACATATGGTATTCTAATTATTTTGCTAATCATGTTTTTGTTTTGTTCATTGTAATAAAGAGTTTCTGGACGTAAAATGTTTATCGCCACGTATTTTGATGTGAAGTTGGTAGTCAAAGGGTTAAAGAAGAGCCAATCTACCTTGCCCTGTTGCTGAGGTACCTAGTCCTACGTGACAGGGTTCTTTCTCGCCAGCACAGAGTGAAGCTTGCAGGGCCAAGACTTCACCTGGGCAGCGCGCACCTTTCACCAGCTTTCCGTCCACAGTGCTCTTGCTGGATGCTGCCTCCTTCTTCCCACCAGAGCCACTTCTTCCTCCACTCTCCACTGTGTCCTCAGGCATTGTGTCCTCGCCAGTGTCACTTGGCTTTTCAGTAGCAGATTCTGCAGGGGTCTCTTCTGGAGCTGATACAGCCTGGAGAAAGATACCACTATATACTGTCACATGAAGAAGGATATAGAGTTTGTCCAAATAAACATCTTTCATCAGACAGTAGCATTTCACCATCTCAAATTCAGACTTGCTATTTTCTGATGCGACAGACAGCAGAGAGGACTGGAAAGAGAGTCTGCTTTGGAAGAACACTGTGCTGTTAAGGTTCCAATCTGTCCTGCATGCTAGTCTTCAACAGCTTTTCTTTGGGGACTGGTTACAGAAAATACCTTCCGAACAAATTACCCCTACTGCCATAGCCCCCTGGCATCCAATCTCTTAAGATCTCGGAAACTAAGCAGGGCTGGGCCTGGTTAGTCCTTGGATGGGAGACATCCTGGGAATACCAGCTGCTGTAGGCTTGAGAGAAGGACCTGGCAGCCCACTCCAAAAAAACAATTAGCCACTGAAAATCTTATGAACTGACAATAGTGCCAGGCATGGCACAGTGTGGGGTAATACTTTGTTCTGTTGTACACAGGGTTGGACCTGTCTCGACTGCACCTAACAACAACAACCTCCATTGCCCACAGATGAAACCAATTTCCTCAGTTTGTGC
This sequence comes from Pedetes capensis, assembly GCA_007922755.1. NCBI lineage: Eukaryota > Metazoa > Chordata > Mammalia > Rodentia > Pedetidae > Pedetes > Pedetes capensis. The sequence goes on along the minus strand of VMDO01012370.1, from coordinate 46,187 downwards.
AATGTGAAATCAAGGCAGAGCCTCTCTCATCTCTCTCCCCAAGTAAGCTTGAAAAGAACGTCAGGCCATCCATGTCACATGGCAAAGTAGAGGCAGAAGAAAGGATAACAAGGACAAGATGAAACACTTCCAACGGCGGAAGAAAGCACTGAGGGGCAGGCTGGGGCTGTACGAGGAGGGCAGGGCTGACAGCACCCAGGCAGCTCAGCGTGAGCAATGAGGGCTGTGCGTGTCATAATTGAATTTATGTTAATACAATGAAAGCACAGTGCACGGCTTTCAGGGAAAGCAGTTAAAAGCAGCAGCTAACCAAAGTGTGCACTGCTTGAAGAAAAAGATTTTACTATTTGGAACATGCAGGACAAATGGTCATTGATGCATTCAGATACACACTGAAAATAAGCAGGAGGTTCCTGCTGTGTCTAATCACAACTCTGTGCCCGCCCCACCGTCAGCCTTGTACCTGTGCACCATCACCCCCTTCTTTCTGCAGGAAGAACTGCTTCTTAAACTCGTAATAAGCATTGTACTGGTGCCATGGCTGGAGGAACTCAAATCTGTGAACAAAGAAGACAAGCGGCTCAATGGAACACCCAGGTTGCAGGGGCAGAGCAGACTCCTGTGCAGACTTCCTAAAAGCGGTGCCTTCCTACACTGACAATGAGCAGTCAATGACCCTTGGAACTCCACAGAGAGTGGGCACATACCACTTACTCTGCCCAAGATGGAGACTGAATCATAGGGCTCCACTTCATTGCACTGCAAATGCAGTCCAGGCTCCATGTTTACCGCCAAAGGAATGGGACACATTTGATTTTTAAAAAGAAAAGTTGTGTTAGGATTTCCAGGAAGACCCTCAAGAAGCATGATTTCAGCCTTTCATCTTAGAGTCAATATTCCCACTTTGCAGGGAAAAAGAAACGTACTCCAACTCTAAGTAATTTAACAAGATAAGCCAAAATATGGTTATTTAAAGATATGCGAGTGAAGAAAAGGATAAAAATATCAACAAATTATGTGGCTAGATATAAAAAGTGAAATAAAACCCCCAAATTCCATAGACCCAACATGCTTAATTTTGTGTGTGTGTGTGTGTGTGTGTGTGTGTGTGTGTGTGTGTGTGTGTGTGTGTGTGTGTGTGTGTGTGTGGTGCCAGGGATCAAACCCAGGGCTCCAGGGACGTGGGGCAAGTACTAAACCCCTAAGCCACACTGCCCCTCCAATGCTTAAAATTCTTCATCTCACCTCTGATCATTCTTGGCACGAACGCTGGTCTCAAATTTAAGGCCGTTCCTAGCAACATATTCTGCCAGCTTGTCGATCACAGGCTGAATGTCGGGGGGTGGGGGGATGATGGCCACGGGAGCAAGTGCACTGTGGGAAAGAGTCTTGTGAGCAACCTCGAGCTAAGCAGCAGCTCAGAGGCCACCGGCAGGAAGCTGTCCTCAGACTTGGGGCCACATATACACAGGTATTACAGACAACATGAAGGAGGCTCTGGGTCTGATGATGCAGCCGTCAAAAACTAACAATGACAATGCACTTCAACAGGGACCAAGCATCACTGCTGACAGTGACAATGGCGGTTGTAGTGAAGAATAAGACTCAAAGTCACAATAACAGGTTCATTTTCCTCATAATTAAAATTTCCCGACCACAAGCTAATTCTTAGAACCAAGAATAAGCCACATGTTGGTTTTTTTGTCACCCTGGGAAACCTGCATTAACATGACTCAGTATCTTCCATGTGTGACTTTCTCTGCCAGCTTTTTATCCCCTGGTGCTGGGGATGAACCCAGGGCCTCCCACATGTCAGGCAAGTGCTCTCCTACTGCACTACATCCCCAGCCCACATGTTCTCAGCATGATCAGAAAGCATATCTCTGCAAAAATATCTATGTGTTTGTTAAAGTCTCCCAAGAGCCTCTGGTGGATGTGAGACACATGCACCAAGGGCACCTTCTGTGGGGTGCTGAGCCTCCTGCTACCCTCCCCATGGCTGGCTGTTCAACCTCATCGCCAGATCCGATCTGCATGGATGGTCAAAGCTGAGGGGCACCTGATACCACGCTTGCCAACTGTGTGAAACCCCATGATTGCAAAATGCGGTTTCACCTCCCAGGGATCCTGCTGCCTATGCCCAGCTTGTTGTTAGATAGTGACCCTACGTACAACAGGTGAAACATTCTCCGACATTGCCATATCCGGCACGATGTCAGTGCTTCTCTGCTACCTATAGGGTTTTCAGTGGCTGACTGTTTGGGGAGTGGGCTGCCAGGTCCTTCTCCCTAGCCTGTAGCACCTAGGATTCCCAGGTGGTCTCCCATCCAAGGACTAACCAGGCTGACACTGCTTAGCATCTGAGATCAGGTGGGATCAGATGCCAGGGGGCTATGGCTGTAGATACCCAGCTTAGGTGCGAGCAAACTGCATTAAGAGCAGGCCCCAGGGTTAAGGGGCAGACATGGAATGTCACATGACAGCTGCATTTACAAGAGGCTAAACTTCATTGCTAAGAATTTTTTTTTCTTTTTTTCGTGGTACTGTGGGTTGAACACAGGGCCTCGCGCTTGAATGCTCTGCAAGTGCTGGACCACTGAGCTGCACCCTCGGCCCATTTTTTAATTTTTTTTGAGACGGGGTCTCCCTAAGTTACACAGAGTGCCTCTGGTTCGAATTTGTGATCCTCCTGCCTCCGCCTCCCAAGCTGCTGGGATTACTGGCATGTACCACGTGCCCGGCAAAATATTTTCTTTTCTTGAGAAAGAGTCTCATTTTGTAGCCCAGGCTGGCCTGGAGCTCCTGGTCTTCCTGCCTCAGCTTCTCGAGTGTGTGACCACAGGAGTGGCCACCACACCCAGCTTTTTAAGAACTTCTACACTATCATAATTTTAACTCTGTAGCTTGGGGATCTGAGTAGGTAACTATGCAAATAGCGGAGATTCGTCGTGCATATAGTGCAGACAGGTCCACATTGAGCGCACCTTGTGGTGGTGGAGGTGGAGGTCGCCCCGCTGCTCGTCTCGGCTGTGGTTGGGGGTGGTGGTGGCGTGGTCCCAGGAGGCGGTGGGGCTGTGGTCGTCACACCTGGGGAGCTGGTCACGGTTGCACCAGCAGGAAGAGTGCTGTAGTAGGCCGTCACGTCAATCCCTGGAGGGGGTGGCGCCAGGCAGTAGGTGCCGTCTGGCAGCATGTAGTAGCTGTAGTACACAGCTGCCACAGTGGCTGGAAGACAAATGGTTTGGGGTGACCGAGTGACAGAGGCTAGGCGCAGTGAGAAGGAAACCCTGCGTGCAGTGCTGCCTCTGCCCATTTTCTGAAACACAATATACAGAGCAGACCTAGATGATGCCAAGGCACACCCAGGGACAAGGGGACCGTGGACAGGCACGAGGATACCCTGAGTAAGCACACGTGGACTTGTGGACACGTTCACATTCTCCTAGGATGTGACCTGCAGATAGGAAAGCCTTCCCTCTAGGAGCAAGCAGAGGTCCTTTTCCTTCAAGGCTGCCCCAGCTACCTGGCCTCACAGTGGCAAGCGAGTAAGCTGCCTGGGCTTCCTCTACGCTGACACCAACTCTTCCTTTTCTGTGGACTTCCCTGGTTCACGCTAATGTTCACTTTGGAAACCATCCTGTCTACAGGGCGGGTGCTCGCTGTCCCCACTGCACCCCTGCGCACAAATTCCGAAGCCTCACAGCCTCTGCTGCCCCTGAGTTCTCCTACTGTCAACAGTGAGCAACAACAGCTTCCTGTGTACTCTGTGTACAAAAGCAAATGTCTGCAGGACAACCATCTACTGCATTAATAATGAACAGTTCTGAAAGTTTACCTGTCTTCTTTTGGGAAAATGTTCAAAATCTACACAATCCACAGAAGGCTCAATCACATGATTGAGAATTTTTCTTATCTTGTTGCAAATAAACAAGCATTCTGGCTACATAGGGATTTAATTTCTTCTTCACTAGGGGATGGCAATAATATTTTTTCACTAAAGGAATTTAACTTTGATTTTCACTTGGCTCACATTAACACTGCAAAGCAAACAGGCAGAGCCTTACACTGATGGTTTTCAGCAGTGCATGCACACTGTGCAGGGCAAAACACTGTAGAGGCACAAAAATGTTTTCGGTAGCAGACGATGGCTTTTCTGGATCTGACTGAGAGGGCTGTGACCCCAGTGTTATTGGAAAATTCATAGTATTGATGACTCATATGCACCTAGAAACAGCAGTATTTGCATTTCTGAAATGGCCTATGGGGCCTCATTGCCCTCTCTACCTCGTTTGCACACAGAGCACCCAGATTCCATCTCTGGAGACAGCAGGAAGAGGCAAGACCTCGGTTGTGAACAGGGAGGAAGCTGGTAGTGAGACAGGCACTGCTCTGTGGATGCCTGTGAAGGTGGAGATCCTCTCGTCACCTCTATGACCCCAGCATTGAGTACATGGTGTCTGTCTGTTGGTCAAAGTGACACCATGATCCAAATATAGGCTTTTCCTGTCAAAATCAGGTGTTCCAGTATCAGTGCATGCCTCTGTAACACATAAACTACCCTAGAAAGTAACTCCCACTTCCTTCTCCTTGAACCATCAAGCTGCTGGGACACTTCCTAGCCTAGGACAAAGCCCCACTGTCCACCTGAGTCTCTGGGAGGGCGTAGCTGGCAAGATGGAAGTGACCTGCCACTGACTGGCATCTATGTCGGGTACCCTGTCACACATTTCAATAGGCAGGATGAAGCCCCCTGTCCTCTTCTGGCCAGGCAGCCTCTTGCCTAAGAAGCCAAACCAGATTTTAAATTGTTGCCAAAGCAAGTCAGATACCTGAAGGCATAAGCAGCAAGTGAAAAGACACTTTCAAATTGAGCATCATTCCTTCAAAAGCACAGTTACTCATGCAGACGCACTGTCAGTCTGTGTGAGCTTCCTGAAATTCCGGCCTGCTCAGCCAACTCAGATTCACAGAACTCAGAATCTCCCCCTGCTCCCCGCACAAATATCTAAAAATGCCAGATGGAATACAATGCAAATGTTAAAATACAATGTGAGGCTCGCAAAGTAAGACAGGCTGGAGAAAGGTTATCTTAATCCCTAAAACTGAAAACACCTCCAAGAACAAGGTCACCCAGAGCATGTTCTTGCTTACAACACTGTTCCTGCTGAAACTGGCGTAGGCTGATGACACACAGCCCACACAGGCCCACGAGGTCTGCACAGACAAGGTCACTGTTGCTGTTGTTAGGTGCCATTGAGTGGGGTCTGACCCACAGCAGCACTATGTACAACAACAAAAACTCCCTGACACTGTGCCACGCCAGGCACTATGTCAGTGCTTCCCTGCTCGTCATAGGATTTTCGATGGCTGATTATTTCAGGAGTGGGCTGCCAGGTCGTTTTCCCAAGCCTACAGCACCTGGTATTCCGAGATGGTCTCTTATCCAAGGACTAACCAGGCCATCCCTGCTTAGCTTCTAATTAATTGGATGCCAAGGTGGTATGGCTGCAGATGCACAGACAAGGGAAGCTCAGGTTCTCCATCTGCTGAGTGTCAGGTATGGGAAGGCCTTAGGGAGGTCGTCTCCACCTTCTTCCCCAGGGACAGGTCCTCCAGAGCAGCCTGAGGGTCAGGATTCTAGGTGGTCTGGGCCGGCTGACCTGGCCCAGCATCCTGAGCCCCTTGGACTCTGGGTCCTGCCAAGCCCACAGCACACAGCCCCGTTCTGTTGCTGGTGTCTTTGGCACAGGTATGCAGTGTCTCTACCTGCCCTGAGGACTCTCTCAGGTTTACCTCCACTGTCTGCTCCTTCTGAATGCTTCTGCAGCCCAGACACACTCAAGAGGTCCTTGCAATGCTAGAACTGCCCGCACAGCCACTGCCCCAAGGGCTCTGTGTCTTCAAGACAGTGATAACCAAGTCTCAGCAGGTCTTGAAGCGCATTCAGCGAGTGGTTGAAGGCCTATGATGTTCTGGAATAACCCAGAGCTAATGACTGCGCAGAGACCGCCAAGCTCGCATGGGCCCAGCCCTTGTTCAGAGGCTCCAGGGATGTGCAGCCCTGTGGCAGCAGAGGGCACAGTTCAGGAGTCCTTTACCCTGGCCACCAAGTGACCTCAGGACACAAATTCCCGTGTAGCAATCCTCACCAGCACCAGACTTTGGGAAATCACTAGACCAAGACAGGAATGAGAGCAAAAATCCAGAAATGGAGCTGGTGTCAGGCCCAGGTCCCATGCTGGTCTCAAAGAGCATATGCCCAGCCCCAGGGGACTTCTCATGCTCTGAACATCAGGTTATCATAGAACACACCTTGCTAGGTCTGTGGTTGTACTCAGGATTTGATGCTGAACTTTGCAAGAGAGGACTGGATTTTTTCACCCCTAGATGGGAGTCTTGTGTGTTTCTCAGGTTGGCTTTCAACCCTTGGGGTCAATCCTTCTGCCTCAGTTTTATAAGAAGCTGGGACTCCAAGTGTATGCCACCATGCCTGGTGGGGACTAGGTTTTAAAGTTAAATGTGACGTGATGTTCTTTTAATAAATATACTTCACAGGCACCACAAAAACCTCCTTTAAATTAACCCAAGGAAGAAATCCCAACAAATGCCTATGCTTTCTAAAGGAAGTATAGTGGTATGGAAAAACAAAGGTGCATGCTCAGAAGCACTTCTGACTCAATGGGACCCGTGCTTTGCAACACAGAGTGCCACAAGGTGAGGTGAGAGGGCTCTGCCTAATTATCCTGCACAGCCCCTGTAAGTCCTCACATTCTTCCAGACAGCTCTGTGACTAGACATGGTGGGCATGGTGGTCATGACAGAGGGACCAAGAGTCTCATGGAAGTGAGCAGTGCTGGTGCCCTAGGGATAAGGAGACCCTCTGTGACCAGAGTCCTAAGGAAGAGCAGAGTGAGCAGAGGGTTGGTTCTCACAGAGGCCCCAAGTGAAGCAGAGAGGGATGGGGCAGCAATGAGACCAGGACCAGAAGAGGGGAAGTAGGAGGAGGGACTGTGGAGCAAGGCGGTCCAGGCAAGGACCACGGCCAGACTCTGGTTGCAAGAGGACACAGGGCAGGGCTGTTGGCCGCATGGCACTTATGGGACAGGAGTTGTGTGAGGGGCTGTGTGGAGAACTCAGGGCTGCCTGGACCCAGTATGACAGTTAGCAAACAAACGCAGCCTAGGGCTGGGGACAATCTGCAGTCATCAGAGGAAATCAAATTCAAAATTGTTGGGCTCTAAGTGGAGCAGAGATGAGGGTCAGCCAGATGATCCGAGATCAGGAAAGGAGGCCAAAGGGGCCTGGCTCAGATGGACATGGTCTCAGGGTCAGGTCAGAGTGGCCGTGCACCATGGTGGATATCCAGAGAGTGGGCAGTGGGGGTCTGGTTCAGGGCTGCTTTTCAGGTGCTCAGTTGGTGGCATGTAGGCAGCTGTGACAGGGCTTTTAAGGGCCTTTTACTCATGCAGTGGGTGTGTCTCAGGAAGGCTTGCTTATGTCTCCCCCCAGAGCACTTGGGACACCTGTGCTCATCCAGGACATGAACACAAGCTGCCCCTCTGCTCCCTGCTGGTTCTTAGGAAAAGCAGACTCACCCACTGGTGATGTGGCTCACTGGTGGAGTGCTTGCCTAGCATGCACAAGGCCCTACGTTTGATCCCCAACATTATCCCCCCAAAAAGGAAGGAAGGATGGAAGGGCAGACTTAGTCAGGCTGTCTGCAAGAATCTGAGTGACTTAGAGGGGTTCTGGAGGATAAATAGGCAGAGCCCTCTCACCTTGCCTTGTGGCACTCTGTTGCAAAGCACGGGTCCTGTTGAGGCAGAAGTGCTTCTGAGCATGCCTCATGCTTTCAGCACCTTTGTTTTTCCATACCACTGTACTTCCTTTAGAAAACATGTGTTTTCTCTTATAGGCACATATCTGTGTGTTTAACTTGTAAGTTAGGCACAAAAATATCAACAAGAGAAGCGAGTAACGTAGAACAAGTACATAACAGCATCTGATTAAAGTTCAATGCACGTGGTCTCTCCCTCTCTCTCAAAGCATCTTCATTGCACTGTGTTCTCCCTTCTTCTTGTGATGATGTGAGACGAAGCAATGCCTCTGTGGTGAGGTAGGGGAGGGACGCGGGCACCGGGAAGGAGCACCAGACCACTTTGTGAGGGGTATCTGAACACAAGCTCGGTGACGCCACAGCAGTGATCCGGTGTTAGGGCAGAACCATGTGTCTTCCTACGTACTCTTCCGTGGCAAGTTGGAGGATGTGCTCTAGCAGAACACAGAGCGAACAAACATGAACCAGAGGGAAGCACACGAGAATGAAAGAGAAGCCACAGGAAAGCACATGGCTGCGGACTGGGAATCAACTGGAGATGCCACCAACATACACTGCACAGGTAATGATGAAGGTTGCTCTGCATTTGGCTCTGGTAGCAATCAACACGAGGTATTACAAATTAAGATGCTTTCTGAGGGATGGTGCTCCAGAGCCCACAGTGGGCACCAGCTCTGCGGACGCTCAGCTGGGGAGCACATGAAGGCCTCTGGCTGCCAACCTGGAGCACTTGCAGCTGGGCCCCTCTGACACAGCCTGGAGACAGGCCTGAGGCCCCAAAGACTGGAACGGGAGCTGCTCCGCATCTATCACTTCTGAATTCTGATGATAAGACAGAGGCTCAAGTATACTAGAGTTACATAATGACTAAGAGAAACCAAACAGGTGGAATGTCACATTTTGGAGTGTGAGGAGGCTTGTGGGGGCACACATGAGCTAACTTACCATCTGTCACAGAGAAGAACAGAATGCCCAACTTGGGGAAAACACCTACACAGAGATTATCAGCAGGACGGTGGGTCAAAGACTTGATAAAAAGTGTTTATTATTTCACTTCCAAAGCACAGATAAGAATTACGCTGATTAAAATAAAAATTTAACCAGGCATAGTGCTGCATGACTGCAAATCCAGCACTTAGGAGGCTGAGGCAGGAGAATCACCGCAAGTCTGAGGCTAGCCTGGACTGTATAGTTGAGAATCTATTTCAAAAAAAAGTGTCCTAATTATAACTGAGGAACTGTGAGGACCTTATCCCACTTATCACATTTTTGGGTTCAGGGGAAAGAGCCAAGAGAAATACATTCCCTGTACTCCTTTCCAGAGTGTGACTCTTTAGCCTGTCGGTCCCTCTCGCCCTCCATCCAGCTGTTGTGGGCTATGTAGGGACCCGTGTCCAAGTGGAGTGTGTGACTGACAACCTGAGTCAGCACCACAGGCTGAGATGCTGGTGGGGACGTTGGAGACAATACGTAAGGGTGTGTGTTCAGGGGATGAGTAGGGGGAGGGACTCTAGATGGCACAGCCAGGAAGGGGCTAGCCCGAACCACCCCATGTCTGACGGAGAGTGCTGCAGGCAGATGGAGGGCCAGGGCAAAGGCCCTGGAGTCAGAGCCCCCTCGGCACACTCTAAGCAAAAGAAAGGCAGGAAGACAGGGTGGCGGGAGGCGAGCATGAGAGGGAATGTCAACTGGTTACATGAAGGCCTCTGGGGTTCGGGAGGATGGGACACTAATAAAGGGTTCTGAGTAGCAATGTGACAAGATGGGATTTAGTTTTAAGATTATGCTGGCTGCCAGAGGTAGGTAGAGCCAAAAATGGGAGAGGCTGCAGTGAGGCCAGGCAGATGATGGCCAAGGCCAGGTGCAGAGACAGGGAGAAGTGTCACACTTGGGATGGATGCAGGACACAGTCCTAAAGGACCAGAGGGAGACCACACATGGGGGCAGGGACAAGCAGACCTGGGGCTGCTTGGCCCTCTGGCTGAATGAGCATTTTTCTGAAACAGGGGAGAGGGAGGTCGGCACCTGCTCTGGGCACCCTAACTTTAAGACATGGATGGGGACATCGGCAGGAAGGCAGGAGTGGTCAGGGCTGGGGAGGAAGGCTGGCATCAGTACGTTCCCAAGATGAAACATGTTCTGTAAAGGCGAATTCTTAACCAAACAGACTTTAGTATAAAAACAGGTAAAAATAAGAGTATCATCCTTGCTGCATTATAGTCTTTAGGTCAACAAGGGCCCACAGCATGTGGGGGGATCCGAGAGGATGCCACCCAGTGACACCCTGGCCACCTGAGCACATGCAGGCCTATTCCATGATGGTCAGTGACTGTGAAGGGACCTGCTGACACAGTCCTCAGGCAGTGCCTGCTAGGGAGTGACTGTGGCTGTGTGTATTTGGATGACTCATCCGCTTACCACATTGGGACAGAATGCGGTGCTAGGGATGGAACTGGGGTCCTCAGGAAGTGTGGAGCAATGCTCTACCAACTGAGCTAAACCCCAACCCATAAAAAACATAGTTGGCTACAATAGGGGACGGTGGTTGCTTAGGTGTTTTTACTTTGAGAGGTCTCACTAAGTTCTGCATGCTGCTTCTGGCCTCAAACTTGCGATCCTCCTGCCCCCGTCTCCCAAATTGCTGGGATTATAGGCATGCACCACTGTGCCTGGCTTAGAAAAAAGTCTTTTAAAATAAATATAGAAGCTTTTTCTTGGGCTGCCAAAATCTTCAAGAATCTCTTTTAGGAGAAAGTAAATAAAAGGAGAGGCTGAGTGCATCTGAGGAGTAAGTAAATGCCAGTGGCAGGACTGAAGGGGAACGCACCACCTACAACCACCTGGTGAGCAGTAGTAGTGCCTGGCCCCAGGTGTGTGAGTGGGGAAGCCAAGGCAGAACACTAGGCTGCTAAAAAACGTACTTGAAATTTAATATTAAAATCAAAGGGTTGTAAAGGACAAACTCAGAATATTAAGTTAGTCTCAAGAAAATACCACATAAACGCCTGTCAGGCGAAAGGGGTTAAGTCATCTAAAAGATCCATGCAGCACAAACAGGTGGGCACGTCAGCCACTCAGCTCCACACAGCCTCCTTCCAGCTCCTCCTGCCAGCTGACCCCACACTGGTTTCTCACCTGCTCATTTGGACACCTATGCAGATATTCTATCCACTTCTGCTGATGGCCCTGTCCCATCATATCCCACCCTCCTCTTTGAGCTCCAGTGCCCACAGAGAGCAGAGGCTTCTGTGGGTTCTTCCAGTCCTCCACAGAGGGTGCACGGGATGCCTCAGTCTTTTGCCACTACCAAGTCTTTCTTACGATGGCTATCCTTCAGCTCTATCTTGACACATGTATCTGTAGTAAAGAGTGGAGAAAGGCTGGTGTATTTTACATTCTGATCAGTACCGCCAGCCTACCTCCATGTCGCTGGCACCTATCCATGCTCCCACTGATAACACAGGAGTGCCTAGCAACCTTTCCCTTCCTTCTCTGCCTTAGTGATGGTGGGAAAATGGCAGGGCATCACAGGTTTCTTCATTTTTATTCAATCTCTTGTCATCAGGATGCCCAAACCTGTATATATGAAGTAACATTTCAGTAGCCTAGAAATTGATTTTATCCTAAGATTTTTAACTGCAAATTATTCTTCCTAAGTAAGCCCTCTACTCCTAACATGCCTGCTCAGTGGGCTTGAAAGTAGCCTTAGAACTGCACACCCACAGAACTGGTGCAAAGTCAGCAGACAAAGCACTACCTGGGCGAACTCTACGAGTGGCCACGTTCACCTTGATCAATTATTCATACTGCAGTTCATCTTCTGTCCAGGCTATCAGCTTATTTCCTGTCTCTGAAAGCTGTACACTACTGACATTCTTTCCTGCTTTCTCAACAGTTTCATTTTTCCCATTAGTTTATATAATATAATGTTGAATTCACACAGTCCCTTACTTTCCGGAGAACCTCCACATCTGGCCATCGTGCCTGGACTGCTGCTGCTGGGTACGAGCGAGTATCTGATGGGCTGTATTCCAGATGGCCTCCCAATGTAGTCTTCTCCCGAGATACCTTTCTTGGCTGCTTCGTGTACAGCTGTGATGGCCTCTCTACTCTGAAATCCCTTCAGGAGCTCCTTAGTGGGCTGCTCCTTGGTGGGCTGGCAGCCTCATTGTGCTGCAGCAGCCGGTGCCATAATAGACACCAGGGAAAGCAGGTTCCTCTTGAGAAGGCTTGGACTTTGGCTTTTACCAGTGGAGTTTTTCTCTTAAACAATTTTTCAGTTAAACTTTTTGCAATTATCTTTTTAGTTAAAATTTATGCCAACCTGGGTGTGAGTGAGAAAAGAAAATTAATGTTTCGGTGAATATAAAGCTGAATGCTTTAGAAAAATTGGATGAAAAGCCAACTGCTTTAAAAAGCTATAATCAACTAGAAGAGGGAGAAGTAACTGCTAAAGGCCTGAAGCAACAACACATGAACTTCATGCTCTAGCACTGGGGTGCTCAGTGCTCCACAGACTCTTGGTGTAGCGCGATGGCCACAATGTGCCCGAAACGAAGGAGCCCAAGAATAGACATGCTCCAAGGCAGAAAGTGGAGAAGAGTATACATTCATGCTTCAAAATAAGACTGGAGCCTAGAACTCAGGAGGCTGAGGCAGGAGGATCACAAGTTCAAGGCCATGTAGTGAGACCCTGTCCAAAAAACAGGACTGGTTTCAGGTCTTACAACTAGGATTGTCAGACTTATTTTCACCACATATTTGTTAAAAAGCCTCACCTATTTAAAGGACTTCCACAGCAGTATCATGTTTTATATTCAGGTAGGGCCTGTTTCTCTTTATTATGCTTTTTTTGATATTTCTCATATTGCAACGCATTATTTTTTTAGATAACCAGAGAAATACTTTATGAGAGGGAAGAAAAAAATTCAAGCACTCCCACAAACCCACACTGGATCTTACCAGTGTGGAATCTTCAAAATTTCCTAGAACTAAGTGACCTTCAGCATTTCATTGAGAATATAATAAAAGAAATTAACGCCCTAACAGTACAAATGGAAACACTGAGGGCTGGAACAGTGGGGCAGCTCACCCAGGGCACCCAATCGTGACGCTGCAGAGCTGTGAGGCCTAACTCTAGAAAACGCATGTGTTTAGGGTCCCTCAGCAGAGCTGGCATGGTACCCATCCATGGGTGTAATGCCTATTTTTGCACAGTGAGGTTATGGACTTTCTTCTTTGAGCTCTTCTAAAGTTTCCTGGTTTCTGTAACCACCCACAGCCAAATACTCAATGATCTGTAACTGCTTACAGCCACAGAAGCCTTCCTTGGGTCATTGTGGACGCGAAGTTCTGGCGGCCCCGCCCCCTCGCAGCTGCCTCTGGCTCTGTGACCACTGTGCTCCCTTGGCCACTGCTCCAGTACGGAAGGGGCAAGGCCTTCCCAGACAGTACTCTCATGTGCTCCCTTCCAGGCATGCAGCCTCTGGGCCATCCCAGTGTGTGACGGTGACAGCTCGCAGCTTTGGCGCTCCCATGGTTCCATCTACATTTGCACCCAGTCCCCAGGTGCACCTACAAGCATATCACCAGTGCCAGAGTGCAGAGGTCTACCTTGAGCACCAATGGACGGACAGCACCAATGGACGGACTTTGAGGTACCTGGGTACCTGGGCTGTTATCTGCATTTGTGATCCCAGGTGTGTCGGGAGCTTTTCTTCTTCACTTTCCTAGAGTTACTCACTAGTAAACATTCCTGACAACTTGTGTCCCCTGTGGGGCCAGGGGCACCACGGTCTTTGTCCCTATGATGCTTATTGTACGCAGGGACCCACATGTGCAGACACATGGCTGTCTGACACACCAGTGTACCATCCTTAGAAACACAAACCCAGCAAACCCAATGAGCCAGCCTTATGAGGAGGGGATGCTTGGGGTGGGCGGTTGTTGCTGACTCACCACAGTGCCTCTCCCATCACAGAAGCCTTCTTATTCCCCTTTCACGTTTTAAAATCCTCTTGGGGTAGATCTTAGTCAAACAAGTTCCTTCTTTTCTTCAGGAGAGCCACGTTTGTAATTTTACTAATTCATGAATTGAAATACTAATCCAGCATGTGGGCATGGTCCCCTACATGAGCCATATCTGACCATTACCGAGTTTTTGCATCCTTGAGCATGGCAGAAATCAGATGCCTGCAATCTGTGCTGAGTCCTGCCATCTGCTGTCGCATCCCTCATCACCTGAGTGGTCAGGCTTGGTGAAAGCTCACTAAGGCAAGGTCTTCAAATGATGGTGGTAAGTCACCCCACAGAGCACTTAGCCTTTCTAAGTGTCACCAAGCCCTCAGCTGGAATATGAGGAGAGAAGACCCTTGGGAGAATCTGCCCAGATTTCCCTTAACACAAAATGGGACAGGTCTCAGGCTGCTGTACTCCTGGCAGTGTTCCAAACATTAGAATTAGTCCATGTACTTTTAAAAGTGTAACAGCAGAACATACTTATGAAAATTTGGAAAATAAAGAAAAGTATACGGGGGAAACAAAACACAAAACACAGCACAAGCATAATGCTGCTCTGGGGTAGCTGCGAGCCCAGGCACACTCCTGCACAGTCCTCTCCAGGTTAGGACTGCAGACACAACCCAGGTCTTGCTGGTAATGCCTGCAAAATCTAAGCACTGTTATGTAGATGAACTTGGCATTAGAGAACTAAAACCAAAAGCCATAACTGATTTTCCTCTACTTGAACTGCACCTGTAAACAAATGCCTTATCAGCCTGGAAACAAGCCAATACCATACCATGGTACGATCACAGGCCAGTCCCAAGTGTGACTGACTTGGGCAGACATGGCTGTTGCTGCCAATGACAGACAACTTCCCAAAGAGGACCCCAGATTTCTCAGGTGCTTTGCCACATAGCCACAAGGACAAGGACAACTTCACCGGGGACTTGGACGCATGGAACTTTGAGGCAACAGAACCACGAGGCAGGCAGAAGGAGACATTCCCTGAGTCTGGCAGTGCAAAGGGAGGCGGGGTGTAGGCCACAAACCTGGCAGAACGGGAGCCAGGGTGGTGGGCCTGGCTATGCCAAGGCTGCTTCTGTCTCTACGATCCACACTATCAGGTAATTGCGGCTCTCAAGTCAGTGTGCGGCAAAGTGCTCAGACCACAAAGGGACTGCAGATGCTGAACTCCACAGGAGTGTCTCTTGAGTTATCTCCGCAAGGTTTCATTGTGATTCAGACCTCAAGTTCTAGATCCTGGCTCTCCCAGGAACCTGGGATCAAGCCACCTTCACTGGTGGTTGCAGTGGTGACCCTGAGGGCTGTGGTTCCCAGGGGGGGGCACAGTGCTGAGCCAAGGGCTCTGGACCACAGGGCTGATGTTGGAGTGTGTCTGAAACCTATAAACCTCATGTCAGATCTGCTGGAGCTCACAGAAACTCCAGACACCCAAATGCCTACTCCTCCGCTCCATATCCATCCTTCTCACTGTAATGCAGGGAGGATCACAACTGCAAAACAAGGCCTGCTTCTTTTGCTGGGTCAGGGAAGGCGAGAGTAGGGCCAGTCCTCAGGGCTAACAGAGCAAGTCTGGGTTCTTGGAGAACCAGAGTCAGCTACAGCTCATCTCAGGCCCTAGGGAATCCTGTGGGGTTCCAGCCATGTGCTACCTTAAATCTGCCCAGGCCTCTCACACTGCCATGGCTTGGCTCAGGCCTCTGTTTCCACCAGGCAGAGAGGGGGATGATGCATCATGGAGTGGCCACGCTCAGTTTCTGCCACCATCCTGCAGGGTCTATGCACACAGTGCAGCACGACAAACCCCTGTGTTAACTGTATGCCCACTAGTGACAGACAGGTGAGCCATCCCCCAACCCCTGAACCTCTACTGCTCCCTTCTGTAGCCACATGGTAACTGTTGGGACCCAGTGGGCATGCATGGTGACCACTGCCCCCACTGCAGCTACATCCAGACTGTGTGTGGCACAGGTCACACAGAGCCTCCTCTGCCACTATAAGGGGCTCTGTGCAGAGTGGGGATTGTCATGGTTTGACTGTAAAATGTCCCCCAAAGGTCATGCCCTTTAATGTTGAGTTCCCAGCTGCGGGTGCTGTTCCAGGAGGTTATGGAACCTTAGGAGGTGAGATCTATCTTGGTAGAAATGAGTTACTGGAGGTTTTCACCTGGGACCTGTGGTTCCAGGGAGCTCTTGGTTCCTGGTCTATCATGCGTTAGGTCACCTCCCAATGCCACCTGCCCAGCCTTCCTGCTGCCATCATGGGCTGATCCTCTAACTGTAAGCTTTCAATAAACCTGTCCTCCTTAAGTTTACTTGGGTTGTTTTTCTGTATTAGTGATGACGGCAGGCCCTATGTACGGCTGTCTACACCTAGGCCCACACCGTGAGCACTGGGTGCTAGTAGCAATCACCGGAGGGCCATGAGGACAGCTGCTGGCTCGACAGTGACATCAGGAGTTAACCAGAGGAGTGAACGTAAAACGCAATTCTGCAACATAAGACCTTTCTCTGGAACATCAGGAATTTGATTTGGCTTGATCTGATCATTTAGAGAAATTATCCAAGTTCTTAACCCAGAGGTTTTCTGGGGACAGATGCAGAATGCTCCCTCAAGTAACTGACTTTGCAGCCTAAGAGTATCGATTTAACACACCGAAGTGACACACAGGCATGGGTGAATGCTGTGGAAGTGCAAAGGCTGGCTATACCTAACAGGAGCACGTCCTCAATAACCACCACAGGCCCCTGCACTGACCTCAAGGTGCCTGCCTCACAGAGGGCTCAGCACACCTGTCTGCAGTGAGGCACCCCCAGTCCAATCCCAGCTTTGCTAAAGATTCTTCTCTCATGTGATGCTTAATCTCTGAACACAAGCACCAAAGACGCAATACTGAGACCAGGGTCAAACTCTCTCAAATAATTGCTTGAACACAACTTCGTGGTTTACTGTCGATTAATAATCTTCAAGTGATTAAAAAGATAAAAGAACAGCAATCAGCAAGAATCTGAGAGAAACATAATTCTGGTGCCGTGTCCACCTGGCTCTGTATCCTCAGGATCCACATCCACCAGTTCAACCAGCTCCAAGCTGAAAAGGTTCAGGGTAAAAAGCTCCATTTTTACTGAACACGTACAACCTTTTTTCTCCTTGTCATTATTCCTTGAACAATACAGTGTAATAACTAATTACACTGCATCCATATTGTATTACGTATCCACATTCTCTAGAGATGATTTTAAGGTTTACAAGAGGAAAGGACTTGAGTACCTATGGATTTTGGTATCTGCCAAGGGTCCTGAATCCAACCCCTGCAGACACAATGAGGGATGACTGTGCATGTCACCTTACACTTGTTAAAGAAAGCAGTGCCAGCAGACAATCCTGTGTGTGTGTGTGTGTGTATGTCTGCTCTCCCCATTCTTCTTAACAGGGCTCTGGGTAGCAATGTCTTTAACTTCACGCCCCACTTCCCAGCTTCCCTGTAGATAGGAAAGACTTTGTGACACTGCTCTAGCAAAGCAAGAGGTAAAGAATATCAGAGAGGGGTAGATTCAGCCAGTGCCTGCTTTCTGCTCTTGCCCCTGATCTTTCTGGAAAGCAGGGCTGACCACTGCACACCTCCCTCTTGGACCACAGCTTGGCCCTGCTACCTGAATCCTAGAGCACCTGGGCAGTGGGCCCCTTCGAAATGGACCCAGGTCAGGACGCGTTCAGCAGGTACTCACAGTCAGCCGTGTACTCCACCTGGGAGGGCTGTGCAGGTGTGCCGTCAGTGGTGTGGGGGGTGGGAGCAGAGCTGTCAGCCTGTGCTTTACGGACAAGGGCTGCTAGGGGGTGATCCGGGTCCACCACCTTCAAGGGCTACGGACAGAGAGGACACACGGCCTTAACATTTTCTGTGTTATGAATCACAGAAAACTTCCCTGCTGCAAAGATTTAAATTTGTAGTACAGTATACAGGCCCTAGAAAACCTCAACACGTGCATGTATACCCCACACACACACTCATGCACACTGTGAAGTTGCCAATGCCAAGGTGGAGTCACGGAGGTCCCACCCAAAACAAAGCAGAGCCAGGAGGGCACAGAGGCGGGGATTACACGGTATGCCTGACAACAGTGATCACAGGAGATTCAGTCAGAGCCACAACCTTGTGCAAAGAACCTTCTGTGAGGATATTTGCCGACCACGGCCACCTTGTTACTATTCCTTGTAGCCAGGAATAAGGAGGCCAGTCTGGCTCTGTAACGCTCCTCATCCTACCTTTGAAAGTCTCCATCCTTCTTCACCTCTGTGAATATGCTATCATGGCAGAGCACACATATTCCAGACTGCAACATTCTGCCCATTCCTGAACAAAATCCTTTTTTCCTAGAGAGCTACTCTTTTTTTAGTTAGGGTGAAGACATACCCGGAAGTCCAGCTGCTCCAGGTGGTTCTGAGCACCAGAGGAAGGAAGTAGCTTTGTCTCCATAACCACCGTAAGCAGAGGGAAGGAGCACGAGGACTACATTGCTGCTCCTACGAACGTGCTCTCTCGTGCTCTCCGAGCTCACGCCACACTGAAACTGCCCTTCCTCAGAGGCATTTTGGGTTTCTAACCAACAGCCTGTACCCTCCCACCAATCAGGAATCATTCTCTCCAGGGAGCGGCCACAGTGCAGGACTGTTGAAAACTACAGGCTTGAATCTCAAGGACTTCTACTTTTTACATTACAAGTGACAGACTGAGCACAAGGACAAACCGATGGCTTCTTCATCAGGATAAGGGGAGGGTTGGAAGTAAAAAAATATTTATGTAGAAACTGTCCACGAAGGTAACAAAGGACTGTAAAAAACAGATATTCCTGACACCTATAAAACCAATGAAGTCTATCTACACAGCAAAACAATTTCCAAGTCTTCATCAACACTCTACTTACTCTAAACATCCCAGAGGGTAAAAACATAATAAAATTTGCTTGCAAAATTTAAAATATAGTTATGTCAGAAATAAAGGAAGCAAGAGCTTTGCCACCATGTTAAACACAAAAATGCCTGAGACACCTTGATGATAAACAAGATACAGCTATGACACATAAGAAATAGCATGCTTAATATTTTCCAAACTTAAATTGGTAGTAGTTTTGTTACAGCATAAAAACACAGAGCTCAATCATGAGATAAAGACCTTCATCAGCTCTTCAAGGCGGCTGCTCTTCTTGGAGGCAAAGAGAGACGGGTGCAGATAACTCCCATCTTCCTCCTCATCCTCATCTTCATTTTCAGAGTTCACTCCTGACTCTGAAATCAAAAGCACATTTTGGGATTTTGGTACGAATGTATTTATATGTGTTCAATTATCACCCTACCCCAAAACTACGTACAATTAAAATTATAATTTAAAAAGGTTTTGATGTATGGGAGAAAAAAGTATAAATAAGTTATACAAAAACTTAGAAGCAGATAAGGGCAGAGTTATGTGTGGTCTTTTCATGGTTATCTGTCCACAAAACCTGTGGGGAATATTTATTATAGTCATCCCAGTTGTTCAGAAAGCCAGCCAGACAGATAGGATTGTGACCCTCAGCCAATTCACAGCCTCCCTTGCAGCATTTACCAGACTTTTTGTTGTTAGGTGCCATCAAGTCGGTGTCCAACTCATAGCAACTCTATGTACAACAGGTTAAACAGTATTGTTACTGCTGCTCTGTTATGCATAGGGTTTTTAATGGCAGACTTTTTTTTTTGCGGGCGTGGGGAAGGGGGGGACTGGGTTGCCAGGTCCTTCTCCTAAGCCGACAGGACCTGGTGTTCCCAGGCCGTCTCCCATCCAAACTTCCAAGATCTAACAGGTTTGGATGCCACAGTAGTATGGCTACAGGCCATGTACCAGACTAGAGGCACTGTAATAGTTTTTGTTTCATAAAAAACAAAAATCAAAACCCTTACTGATTTGTGAAAAGGAAAATAACACCAAGAGAAATTAAAAGCAAGCAAACAGAGCTGGGCATGATGGCACGTACCTATAATCCCAACAACCTGGGAGGTGGAGGCAGGAGGAGTGTGTGTTTGAGTTCAGAGGCAGCCTGCATAACTTAACAAGACCAGTTTCAAAATGAAAATAAAAAATGGGTTGGGGCATGCAGCTCAGTGGTAGGGCACTTGAACGTGTGAGGCCCTGGGTTCAACCCCCAAGTACCACAAAAAGATTAAAAAAAAATAATAATAAAGAAAGAAAGAAACAAACAAAAGTTGGAGAAGATGAGATCTGTACTCCGACTTATATGACTAGGCTGAGGATGTGGCTAAGGGGCAGAGTACTTGCCAAGCATATGCAAAGCCCTGGGTTCCATCCTCAGCACTGCTGGGGAAAAAAAAAAGACTTATGCAACTGTCTGAAACATCTGATTTCAGTTAAAGAGTACAAGATTTACTGGGTGATACATACAGAAAGGCTTGTCCCCAGATACTATCCAAAATAGAGACAATTAGCCTTGCAAGAATTCCAAACAGAGACAAAAGTAACAGCTTCAGATAGATAATCCAAGTAAAATCAACCATTTTCATTTTTGTGGACACTTATAATTTAATTTTATGGTCCTAAGCACTGTGTTGCAAGCATATG
Organism: Pedetes capensis; assembly: GCA_007922755.1. Lineage (NCBI taxonomy): Eukaryota > Metazoa > Chordata > Mammalia > Rodentia > Pedetidae > Pedetes > Pedetes capensis. Next base: position 25,716 of record VMDO01012370.1, on the reverse strand, counting down.
TACTTGTAGAATACTTTGACGAAAAATAGAACTCCTTGTTTTTTCTATGAAATGTTAAGCAGTCAAAATGAGAGGAAAAATTTCCACCTTGGATGACATGTTGGATTGTATCAATAGTTAACTGTATTTCCCCACCTGTACTGTACTGATTAAGATGTCAGAATGGCACGCCATCAGGCCTTTAAGTACATCTCACACAAGCTCTGAGAATCCAGCCACAAGCCTCTAAACTGGGGATCCTTCCACTTCCCCACACTACCTCTCACCAGCTCCACCCAGCCCAGGTCTCAGCGGACAGACCAGCTCACGTACTTTTCTTCTCTTCATTCTTCTTCTCTGCCAGCACAGTGTACCGTCCATCCTTCATCGCTTTCTGGATGAACTTGTAGTAGGGGTTGAGGTAGTGATCAAAGCGCAGGAAGTCAAACTGTGAGTTCCGGGCCTGCTTGGCCTTCAGCATTATTTCAAACTGTGCTCCCTGTTTGCACACGAAGTTGGCCGTGCGCTCAATGATGGCATGCATTTTGGCTGTCGGTGGCTGCAACAAAACACGTGCACTCATGTCACCAGTCTGTCTTTTTCCACTAGTCATATGATTTAATTAAGGGGCAGTACCAACCCTGGGTTAACTGTCTATTTTAAGAGTTAAGAGAGATTTCAGCTAAAGAATCCAGTCTGCCACCGCCTCCATGGCACGACATCTTGCCCATTACTGAACTGTACTCGTGTTTTAGGGAAGACAATGTGCCTCCAGAGCAGGCTGTTCCACTTTTGTACAGAACCCAGAGAAGCTAATCTTTCTGTGAACCCGTCAGCATCTATGTAACTCCGGTTCTACAGCGGGCTTCAGGGAGTGTGTGAATCCTCTGAAGAGGTATGCAAATCCTGTACACTTATGTGTAGCTTTTTAGGGGGCGAGGCACATGTTTCAATATTTTTTAAAGTTGGAGGCTCCCTCCTTCCTACTAAACAGCCCCTTGTCTACCTGAAAAAAGCCACAAGCTCATGCCAGGTCTCCTATACCTTAGCACCTTCATCATCTCTACTGTCTATAAGACAGCATGTAGCATGTGGCTCTCGCTGACTGCCATTCCCATTTAAAGTGGAGTCCCAACTGAAGCGCAGAGAGGTAGGTGGGGACACAGCAGGCGATGAGTTCTCTTGCTGCCTCACAGAATTTACTACAACCACCAAACACCTGTGTCTTTCCTTCACTTCAGCTACTGAGACACTTCCACGTGGTGTGCTCCCCACCTCCTGCCCACAGAGAGAACTCATCACAGAGCTGGAAGCCTTTTTATATCATGGAAGAGATTAACATTTGGAAATTAAGCTGGAAATTATCATCACTAAAAATGGGCGGTTAAGAATTCAAGATACTTATTGCAATTTCAGAGCCTCCTCCTTCATAAAATACAAATGGTTTAATTCTCAATTTTTAAATTAATAATGTTTCTTGCAGTTAAAAAAGGATAAATGTCTGCAAGTAAAACTTATTTAGATCCCCCAATAAATTAGGTTCCAAGTAAAAGGCCCACTGTGCACTGAAATATGGTCTGTGATGCAAAGTTTCATTGGTTTTGGTACTGGGGGTCTAACCCAGGGCCTCACACTTGCATGCTTTGCAAGTGTTGGACCACTGAGCTACACCCCCAGCCCATTTTTTTTTTTTTTTTTTTTTTTTTGAGACAGGGTCTCACTAAATTATGCAGATTGCCTCTGGTCTCGTACTTGAGATCCTCCTGCCTCTCCTGCCCTACTCACTGGGATTACAGGCATGCACCACTACACCTGGCTGGAAGATTCATTTTCAAAATGATATATTCCATTCACAGGTCAATGATTAATGATTACTTCAGGATAATAATCCTTAAAAGAACATATGATCTCACCTAGTGTAGGCTCTCTCCACTGACCAAATTGACTTGTTGGTCTCAAAGGTCTTAAAAGTAACGTTATTAATGGTATAATATCATGACTACGCTGGGATTTAGCTCAGTTGGTAGAGCGCTGCGCTGTAGTCTCTGAGGTCCTGAGTTTGATTCCCAGCACCTCAAAAATGGGAGAAGGGCCTGGCAATCCACTCCCAAGGTAATCCTGAAACAGCCAGCCATTGAAAACCCTATGAGGGTCGCTATGAGTTGGATACCGACTTGACAGCACCTAACATCATGACTACAGTGGGTAAGATGTAGTAAGTAGGTAATTTTACAAAGCAACAATAATCATACAAAGTATCTTATGAACATATTTCAAGATATGCTACCAGAATAAGCAGCTATGAGATAAAAAATTTCTGGCTTGGAAAAAGCCATTCTCTGCCATCTTTATTATGCACATCTTAGATAACCTCTCTTCTATTTGAGAATATCAGGATCATTCCTACTTTACAGTGACATTTTAAAGATACAATTAGCAAGGGGTGATGGTGTAGCCAAGTGGTACAGGGTGTGCTTAGCATGCTCAAGGTCCTGGGTTTGACCCCAGCACTAACTCACCCCCATGCCGCTCCTCTAAATCCTAAAACAAGGCAACATGTAAGTATGTGAGTGTTACAAAGATTACTTGATAAAAAAGAAATAGTTTTCTAACCTGGAGGCCCTTTGTTAAGGAAGCCTACTGAACTAAGGAGATGGTGATGCCTCCCCTCTCCTTTGAAATTCCAGCAGCATGGCTCTGAACTCAGGGCAAGTACTCAGAAGTGTGAGAGTGAGACCTATAGCCAGGAAACCTATAAGGATGGGTTTCCTAGGAGCTCTGGGAAATGCTCTGATCCAGCAGGGCGAACACGAAGGGCAGCAGGGGAGAGAAGATGGTAAATCAGAAAGGAGCCCCAGGAGCAGCTCACAGGAAAAAATGTGAAACATGTACGGTGTGCAGAGACCAAAGTAAGCATCAGATTCAGTCACAATTCAAATGGACAAAACTGTACAGGCACTAGCGTGAGACACAGGAAAAACCACTCAGCCTCCTGGGAGTGGGAAAGGTCTTCCAAATTAAGTCCAAAACCCTGCAGCCACAAGGGGGGGCGACACACAGGACTCCCACAGGATACTGAGACTCTGTATAGACACTGATACGCACAGCTACAGGACAAAGTGCCTGGAGGAGCACCCGCTAGACAGGGGTCAAGGGCTCCATTTACCAGACACAAGGTCCTGACATACAAAGAAAAGACAGGTTGTTCCACAGGATCGCAGGGCACATAAGCTTTTTTTTCTTCCACCCCATCTGGTGGCAACACATCACTCAAGCTGTGATGAGTCACTAAGCTGTCACACTCAGGCAAGCTGAATGTCAGTGGTCATGGCTCCTGACTCAACCACTGGATGGGAGCACAGGTCTTACCTTTACTTGTCTGGCATGGGCCAGGGGCAGCTCCTCCTGACCTCTCTCAACCTCAATGTTTCTCCTCTGGAAAGTGGATAACTATGGCTAATTACAGAGTTATTGTGAGCATCAAGTGAAAAACATGAGCCCAGAAGCACAGGCACAGTGCCTGGAGTACAGTGTGTACTCAGGGAGCTTACTGTCTGTCCTGTTAACCTAACAGATTCTAGTGGTGTGCATGACAGCAATTGCATATCAAACCCTTTCTGCCTCTCCCTCCTGGCCAAAGATGTGTTCTCTCCAAAACACATTCTAACAGGCCTGCTGAGCAGCAGGACTTCTGGGTCCTGGGTCTGCCCAGTGTAAGGAGCTCTTGCTCTGGGGAACCAGGTAAAACACAGTGCCAGACAATAGGCAGGTTGATGAGACCACGGACACCAGGCAGATACTGCTCATGGTTCAGAACTTCATTTCTGCCACCTGCTGTGTCTCAGGAGAGAGAGGAGACAGGTAGGGAGAGGGCAGACTGACCAACACACACTCCACCTTCTATCATGGCTGCTCCAAGGGCCAAGGGCTCCAGCTCAGCTCATATACCAGGCAGGGCAGGTGTGGAGAACTGAGAACACAGATGGGCTTCAGGTCCTTGGGAAGGGGATGAACTACTGATTACACCGTATTGGGACACATGATATACAGCTACCCATTAGGAGGAAAAACAGGTCCCTATTTCCTATGGAATGAAAAAAGTATACCCATGGTGTCACCTACAAAGCTAAAACTAAAGGGTCCAGAGCACCTGAAGGGCTCAGGGGCGGGAGCTGTGTCGGGCCATCATGGTGGCAAGTGGGCTGGTGGGATCAAAGAGGAGGCAAGTGGATCCTCTTGATACCATGGCTTCATCAGGTTCTCACCCAATGGCTAGTTTCAAGCAGGGGCCCTGGAAAGCACCAGCTTTCTCTGGTCAGTAAGCCTCACCAACCCTCCCCACTACAGCAGGGGTAATCCACAGAGACCAAATCAGCCATCTCAATACTTCATCACATGTGGAACATCTGCCACCAAAACTATCCCGACATGTTCTCCACTAACATGGACACCATTCTGACACAATCACTGTCAAGCCCATGACAATCATGGAAAATGAAATGTGACATTGCCATGAAGGAAATCAAAGAGGTAAACCAGAAACTCAACTCAACTCAACTCAAACAGGCTTTTGCATAGTCACAATACCCCTATATTCAATGGACCTCTCTCGGTGACAATGGGAGAAACTATAAGATGGAGAGCAAATCCTTACATACCAGGCTCCTTTTGCTCTCCTCTGTGTGGCAGATATTTTTGGTTTAGGCCGACTATTAAGTAGCTCAGTAATGCTTACTTTGGCTGAAACTACAAAACCAGCAAGAATTAAAATAGCAACCAAACAAGCCAACAAAATTCTTTTCTATCTTTGCATTTACATTTGCCTAGAGATTAAAAAGGGCTGGGATTTAGCTCAGTGGGTAGAGCGCTGCGCTGCAGCCTCTGAGGCCCCGAGTTCAATTCCCAGCACCACAAAAATGGGAGAAGGGCCTGGCTATCCACTCCCAAGGCAATCCCGAAGCACTCAGCCATTGAAAACCCTATGAGGGTCACTATGAGTCAGATACCGACTCGAGGGCACCTAACCTAACAGAGATTAAAAAAGTTCTTTAGTTACCAAAAACAAAAATCTCAGGGATCAGGGAGGCTCACCCAGGAGGACTGTGAAACTGAGGTCAGCCTAAGCACCACAAAGAATCTGTTTCAAAAAAGCAAAATAAGGGAAAATAAAATAAAATTCCTAGCCAGTGTAGTGGTGCACAGTTTAAATCCCAGCACTTGGGAGGTGGAGGCAGGAGAATCGTGAATTTGAGGCCAGTCTGGGCCTCATAGTAAGTTCCTGTCTCAAAAACAAAAGAAAACAAAAATCCATACAGTCAACCATAAATACACGATTTTAGCACAAAATGCAGCTAATGGAACAAATGTCATTGTTAGGCTTAATTTCAAAGAGTCGCTCATGTAGGATAAATAGTCTATTTCAGAACACATATGAACACAACTTATACCAATACATGGAACCTGTATTAGTACAAAGATGAGAACATCAAATCTCCAGACAACAGTTTCAGCTCTAACTAAAGCAAAATGATCAAAAGTTGGAAAGGGGAAAGCAAGTGTAGGTAGTAATTACACCAGGCAAAACCTAAAGCAATTTTCACCCATACCTGTAAGAAAAGGGGAGAGAGAACATATCAGTGGATAAGTGAAAAAGACTGGGTTGGAGGAAGGAATTAAAAGGGCTATTTTGGCTGGGTGTTGTGGTGCAGGCCTAGAGTCTTAGTAACTTGAGTGGTGGAGGCAGGAGGATCATAAGCTCAAGGCCAGAGGCAGCCTGCATAATTTTATGAGAACCTAACTTAAGAAAAAAAGGGTTGGGGGTGCAGCTCAGTGATGGAGTGCTTGCCTAGCATGCAAGAAGCCCTGGGTTCAATCCTCCAGTATTACAAAAAACAAAACAAAACAAAGCAAAACAAAACAGAAAAACAAAACAAGGGTAAGAACCATCAAATACACTGCAGAGAGAACGTCAAGAGATGATGTCTCCATAAGTGGCCCTATAGCACCCACTGTCCACCTAACGATTCCATATGCCAGACACAAACAAGAACCTGGAATCCCTGCACCCATAGAACTGTAATCCAGTTAGGACAATGTCAGAGAAAAAACTCTTTTGCTGACCATGAATACTTGGGAATCCTTCCCAAGTACGTACCTCCCACAAAAGTATTTTAAACAACCCTATAAAAAGGTATAAAAATTCCATTAGTGTGGAGACTCAAGAAAGCAGGAGAGTGAAGACCACAGGTTAAATTCCTGCCTGCCATTTGTCCACCAAACTCTTGCCTTTCCTGAGCCTCACTCTCCTCCCGAGGAAGGGCAGAACAGGACTCTGCATCAAATGAGAAGATACACAAAAAGCAGCACCACACAGAGCCTGCAACACAGAAATCCTGCAACAAGGTTTAGGCTTTAATACCCCTTAGAGCCTAACCTTAATTTAATAAGCTGCACAGAAGTCACGGGGGGCGCCGGGGGGGGGGGGGGGCAGGTTGAACTGGAGCCTCTGCTGCCAGCCATCATCACTGTGGCTTTCCTCACAGGTGGGAGGAGGGCCTGGACACTCCCTAGGGACTAACCATGCCTCAGTAAACTGCCCAGCAAGTGCATGGTAAAGATGGATTGCCCACAAAAACCATAGCAGCAGCCAGAGGAGGGCCTCTGTAGAGAGCAAGGGAGGTTGCAGCGAGACCGTCTGCATGTCCCGATGTGGACGACAACCCTGCACCTCCAACTCTGCAACCCTGGGCAAATCTCAGGACTCACCATGTGACCTCCTGACAGATCCAACTCAAGTAGCTGTGGTGCTAGTCTAATTATTTTGCTGTACTCTTTCCACTTTTCTTTCAGAGGAAAATGAGGGATATGATCTTTCCCTTCTTAACTCACAAATAATTTTACAGCACAGTGCTCCTGGCCAGAAGCTGGTATCACTGCTATACCCTCACATGTGTGGCACTCAACAGACAGTAACAATGAGGAGGCACACATACCAGCTCCACGTCGCATGGGACATTCAATCCTAACGGGGCAATGAAAGGTTCTTCATTTTCCTCCAAATTTTCAGCCTCATTTTTTTCTGTTAAAAGAAAATGAAAAACTTCAGAAAAGCGATCCACCACCAATAAACATTAGCTGAGGGAAGAGGAGCGGTGGGCCTTCCTGGTTCTTTACTTTTCCATCCCTGCTTCTAGAAGCCTCCTCCAGTTTCCTGCTCTCTGCCACTACATGTAAGTACCCTCACTTCTTGGATCCCAAAGAGTGGGGTGGCACAAGGGGAGGAACATGTCACCAGGGCAGATGGAAGTCCGAACTACAATCCTGCCACATCTGAGCTCTGGGATGCTGGGCATGTGCCCCTGCTGTTGCCTCACATTTCTCTGCCTGCTCCAGCACCAGCTCTGCTGCTCCACCAGAGCAGAGCGCCTGACACTTAACAGGGACCCGATGACTGCTCCTGCTCTGCCCTTTCCAATCTGTCTTTTGTTTTTAACCAACATAACCAAGACCTCCCCCTAACTACTTCTGTGGATTCCTGATAGCATCAGGCATAACACCAAAGAAATCAATTCCTAGACTGTAAAACAGCTGTGCAAAAATGTCATGACCTCCATCCAAGCAAAATACCTTTTTAAACAAATAAGGAGATGTATTTTTCATTTGAATTTACTTGTTGTGTTTCATTTAACAAATACTTGTAAGCTACATGCTAGACAAGGTACCACACACTATACCTGTGAATTCTAAGGTACCCAAATACACCTCCCTAACCAATGGAATGAGTACTGATTTACAAGGACACAATGAAGTGTACAAAAATCAGTACGAAACTCCAAAAAGCAACATCTTAAAGGATTTCAACATCTCCTAAAGTTTTATTCCAAAAAAAGATGACATTAACTGCACACTCGTTCAAAGAGGACCACTCTCCCAGAGAGGATGATCGCTCTTCAGTCAAGGGTACACAGTAGCTGTGCACCTCTCCAAGAGCCTCCAAATGTGCTCTAAAGGTCTAAAAAAGATGACACGAAAGAAACACACTAAATCTTCATCAAAATAAATGTTCTTGCCACTCGGCACCGTCTCTGAGAGAACAACAATCTGTAGATACCTCCTACCAAAACTGGCTCCTCGGGGAACCAGGGGGAGTTCTCGGATGGTGTTTCCTTCTGTGAGACAAAGATGAGTATAAACTCCAACCAGGTAAGAGATGTTGAACACTGTCCCACTTGTTTGTGGATATATCCCTTGCTCTCTAAGAACAGGGGTGAGAAGGAGGCAAAGATTTCCCGATGCTAGGAGAAACACTGGTCTGCTGAGACTTACTGCCTAACGACTCCCGGTACCCAGCAACCCTGCTGTTCACTTCCACCAATCAAACAACAGAGGGGAACCGCAAGGTTATCAGAAACACTGGCTTGCAAAGCTTTTCTATCGTAAAATGCCAAGTAAAAACTTAGATTTCTCAAAACCTCTATGGGAATGAGGTCAGGGGTGTATGTTAAAAAACTTAACTTTTACTATATTTTCCTAAAGTGAAAAAAGTGATTAAAAAATTATCTATTCAAATGGCTTGTGATATATGATAAAAAGTTACAAAAGTATAAAGAGGGGCCAGGCTAAAAACAGTGTGCTGCAAAAAGGGAGAGGGAAGGCATCAGTGTACACAGAAATAGAGGCACATCAAGGTGTTCTTGAGTAATATCGTAAGGTTTTAAAATACTAGAAAATGCTGAGAATACCATAATTTTGAAAATGAAGGACTATCAGACATGCGGATGGCCCAGGAAAACAACAGAAAATATTTTGTTTTTACTTTAAAAGATGTGACACTGAATTTGGCTGCTAGTGGTACTAAGACACCAAACCAAATCCTATTAAGTGTGTACGTTGTATTATATTTATATTAACGCAAGTTAAATTGTCAATATATAGGTTTCACATGAACCCACATTTCCACTAAAAATATTAATTAGCACAAAGGCAAAGTTCTGAGAACATGAATTTAGAAAGTAAAGAATGATGCCAGGCACTATGGTGCATGCTGATAATCCCAAAAACTCAGGAGGCTGAGGTGGCAGGATCTTGAGTTTGAGGCCACAGGCAGCCCGCACAACTTAGGGTGATCCTTTCTCAAAATGAAAAACAAAAAAAGGTTGTGGTATGACTCAGTGGTAGAGCACTCATCTAACACACATAAGGCCCTGGGTTCAACACCCAGTACTGTCAAGAAATATAAAACAACCCCCCCCCCACACACACACACGAGATTACTGAAGATATCTTTATGTTAAGAGAAAGTATGTTAATGTTTAGGAGATAAATTAAGTTACACTGACATGCTCAAATTTCCATAATTATAACAAAGCTTACTATTACCTAGTCCAATAATTACATCAAGACAACAGTCCAGTGTCTACAACAGGGTAGACAAACTGAAATGCCAGATAGTGGGCCCTGTCATCTCTGCTGGCCACAAGGTCTGTTGTAGCCACTCAATTTTGCTGCTAAAAGCACAAACCTGCAGATGAGACAAAGGAACATGCCTCTATTCTAATAAAACCTTATTTACAAAAACCTGGCAAATAGGCCTGTTGTCATGGCTTGCCCATGCTTAACACAGTATGTGAGCAAGTTAACATAATGGACTTTTCTAAAGATTGTTGCTATGCTGAGAGTGGTGGCGCACGCCTGTAATCCCAGTGACTGGGGAGGTGGAGGCAGGAGGATCGCAAGTTCGAGACCAGAGGAAATCTGCGTAACTTAACGAGACCCTGTCTCAAAAAAAAAAAGAGTAAAAAAATGCAGCTCAGTGGTCCAGCACTTGCAGAGCATGCAAGCACGAGGCCCTGGGTTCAACCCCCAGTACCACACACTCACACACAAAGAAGATTGTTGCTATGATCTTAAAAAAGATATGAGGCCTCTATATATTTCAATTCTTCAGTTGTAAACTGGTGAGAGTATGTATTTCTTCAGGGTATTTAAAAAAAAAAAAAAAAAAAAAACCACCAAAAAAACCCTATGGATTTGAGTAGAAATAATACATGTAGTCCAAACACAAAATCAGACTGACCCATAATCCTAAAGGGACAATTTATTCTAGATAAACAAATGGGTCCTTATACCTGCAAGGAGATGTTCAGCTTATTATAACTTCTCTAGGACAGCTAGGTTCACAAGCCAGTGCAGGAAGTGGTTAAGTTACTTAACTAGCCTTTAACTCACTATGATTAAAACTATACTTGTGAAAGTCTCTCTATAAGATCACAAAATAGAGCTGAGCATGTCGATTCTTTTGCCCACCAGGTGATAAGTGGGACTAGTAGAAGGGCAGAAAGGAATGTTGGCACCTATGTGTGTGTGCCTGACATCTACTATTAGGCTATGACCACAGAGGAGCCTCCTGTAGCCACAGGACTGAAGGGAAGACAGTATTTAAATATCATGTTCCTAAATCACTTCTTACTTTTTACTTAAGGAGAAACCCATTAAGGCCCAAATAATAAATTTACTCTGACATTAAGTCTCTGTAGGATGTGATCCAGTTTGCTATTCTAAATATCTGAATGATTTTCCAAAGTTAAAGTTTTTTTCTTCTTCAAAGAGAATATTCTGTATGTAAATGACCTGTCCTTAATGTCTCAGGCCTATATTACTCTTAATTTATTTGTTTGTTTTTTGAAACAAGGTCTTGCTGTGTAGCCTAGGTTAGCCTTATGATCCTCCTGCCTCAGCTTCTCGGTGCTGGGATTTCAGGTAAGCGCCACCATGCCTAGCTCACATCACTATTACTGACAATGACTGATCAATGCCTAGCCTTTCAATGCACCTAGAATGAATCACTGAGGATATCAAAAAGTGTGTTTTCAATCCAGAACCAAAGAATCCAGAGTGCCTAATTTATTGTTACGTAAACCAAGGAAGAATAAATGAAAAGACTTTGGATCCAGTGCAGATAATGGACACCTGAATTCACTTTCCACCCTCATCAACAATTCATTTTTAGTTTGTAACTTCATGTCACCAAAAGAAGGAACTCCGCCAAAGTCAAGGTGGGGTTACAGTCAGTGTCCACAATGTGAAAAGCAGTCTCTCTCCTCACCTCTTTGTTTCAAAGGCTCCTCCTCCTCTGTTGGCTCTGATGGGTCATAATAATCACTGCCGTAAGTAAATCCCACGGCACTATAGCTCCCATCCTCCGCCAGTGCTTCACTTAATCGCTTGTATTCTTCCTCTTGAAGAAAAATGAGAATTTTATTAACAAAAAAGAAATTTATGGAAAAAATTTCATACATTTCTAAAGTTGTAGCTATCAGTAAAGCATACAACACACTTTTTTGACCTCTTTTTGAAGTGAACATGTTTCTGAAAATGCACACTTTGTATCTATCAATATGTACTTCTGCCAGTACATGTTTACCCACAGACAGCAGAATACACATCTTTAATGGAAAATTTCTTCCTGCTGAGAAAATTTTGGGATTAAGAACCGTATTAAAGATTGTTAAAGCAAAGACATGAACAGCAATTTTAATTCATACAATACTGTTAAAGAAGAACAGTTAAAGAGTTTGGTTTTTGTTTTTTTTCAAATCCCAGTCTGCCCTCAAAAGCTGGGAAAATTCTTTGTAGCTCTATATATAAACTATCCTGAGGTCCTCTCAGAACGCAAAGACTCCTGTTTTTCCAATCCACTGGGTACTGTCAAGATAATATCAGAAAGAGTGAGTATAAAAAAATGAATGGGAGTAAATTTTTAAATACTTAAAAATTTAAAAAGTTGTGGCTAAAGTAAGTCTTTCTTGAGCAGTACCTTGCCTCGCCTCCTCCTCAAGCAAGTCCGTATGCAAGGCTAAATACCTCTCTTCATCACACAGCGCCTCTACTCGTGCCTCCTCTTCAGACAGCTGGTAGTCTCGGTTCCATGATGCATACTCGGCGTCATACGCAGAGAGGTCATGCAGGTGACCACGCCCATCGTATCTGGAATGTGAACATGCTGGTCAGCAGGCAGAAGTCACCGCGCAGGCTGGGTGCGAGTGACACTCTAGGTGTATATACTTACCAAGTAAAATAACGAAATAAAAGTATTAAAACAAATGTAAAGCTTTTCAGATCTACATTTAACATGGCTAGTTCTCTCTCACCTATTTTTAAACTCAAATTATCTTAATAAAGTCTAAACTCTGTTCTACAGCACAATAAAACTTATAATTAAAGGCAGACAATCCTTTAAAGCATACATGGCATCCACCTCACTAGCAGTTCTTACCGTGTATGGTTTGGTCAACCATTCAATGCCACTTGCAAAAAAAAAAAACAACTTTTTTTCTGAAAAGTTAAATATAGCTTACATTCACACAAACCGAATACATAAATACCTATCCGTAAGAACCAAACGGTCGAAATTTCCTCGCTTCTTTCTGCTAGTCCCGAACTCTCAGGAGAGATCTTCACCAAAGAAACTTGCGTCCATTGGAGGTAAAATCTTGGCTAGGCTCGCCCCCTAGCCACTTGGCTGAGGAAATAAGTGCTGGGTTATGTGGTAGAGAGACACACACATACATAGGAACAGTGACATATACATGCTGTTTAAGGAGGTTCACCAGGAACAGGGCAAAACTATTAGAAGATGCAGCACCAGTATTTCCTCTGAAATTTTACATCCCAGGAAATAATATCAATGAGGACACATCCATGTTTTTCTTGCATGGACCAAATTAAGAATAAGAGCACTTTCTGCAACGCTTTTAACGCAAAACAGTCAATGAAGGTGCTGTCAATGTACAATCACCACATAACAAATGAGTCAGTGAACTGTACTTAATTAAAACACTCAGATTGAGGGTTGCAAAAGCAAATACAGAGTTGCAAACAAAAGTCTGCCTAATTTATAAATGCTGACTTTTGTAATGGAGGACAAATTAATGGGGGGAAAAAAAGGCCAAAGATTCCAGGGAACTTGAGGTACTGAATTTATTAAATTTTAAAATTAGTTTTACTTTGACGTAAACCTCCTTAACTTACAGATGTAGATTATTATTTAAAAATACTACACATGTACATGTGTAGGGTTTGCTCCCCACCAGTTTTGGAAGACCTAACTCAATTGTGTACAGAATGATATGAAAACCATATAAAGAGCTGAGACTGCAGTGCTCACCAAACTTTAATAATACACGTCACAAGTAACACTTCGGAAGCAAGGTTGGTAACTCAGGAAACATCATTTGCTATAAACCGAGGTCCAAAGGCACAGCACACTTGAGCAGAGTGTGGCCCATTAGATCCAGGGCTCTGGTTAGAAACACTCCTCTCCTTGTTTCCTAGATCTACCTCCAAATGGAAACGTCAGGGATGGCAAACGGCCTACTGGTCATTCAAGTGTCCATTCTGGCCAGCTCAGCGGTCATCCCTACAGTCATGTGCCAAGGCTTTGCAGAATCCACTTTTACTGTCTCAAACGATGGGCTTCCTTCACTTGGAGCAACTATTCCACAGCTTAATGGTTGGTCACAGCCTTTCAGTCTGGGCCCCGGAAGCAATGTTGCCCAATAGGCAAAACAAAACAAAACAAAACACCCTCCAAAACTCAGGGAGGAGGGGAAGGAAAAACAGACTGAAAAAATCTGAGGGGGGAGCAAACAACCTACATCATGTAACGTCACCCTTTTCAAATCAAACACCTTTAGAAATCCCCTGCTCCTCCCCCGGCCCACAATCGCTCAACACCCTCAGGGCGATTACCTAAAGCGGGTGTGATTTGAAAAGAAACAACACTTTGGCAGCCCAGCTCCACCCTTCACTAGCAGCGGACCGTGAAACCAGCCCTAAGAACGCTACCCCTAAGAGCCGGGTCAGGGTCTGCACGGAGTCAACCGGCCTCCAACTGCTGGCAACTTCGCTCACTATCTCAGTCTGTCAAGTGGTCGGACTACCAAGGGGAGGGGCTCGCCGGGGCGTCAAAAGTCAGGCCGGCCAGGGGGCTCTGGGGCAGGAAAGCTTCAGGCTAACTCACGGGGTCCAATAGAGGCTTCTACCCACGGCCTCAGCGTGCGGCGTTTCGGAGGACAAAAGCGCGCTCCCGGGCTCCCTCCCGCACAGCTAGCAGAGGGGCGCGGCGGAGGCCGAGCGGCGCCAGCCCCCTGGCGCGGTCAGGAGGCCCGGGCAGCTTCCACCGCGCGGCGCGGCCGGCGGGAGCCCGAGGTCGCGGGGCTGCGGGCGCAGAGTCGATCCTTCCGGCGACAGGCGCGGCGCCAGCTCCGGCCGGAGCCTTAGGGCGGGTTTCACCGTCCCCTCCCCCCGGACGCCCGGGGACGTGGGCTGAAGGCCCCGGGCCCCGCAAACCCCTTTCGGTCCCGGCCATCAAGTCACCGTCAGGCGAGATCAAGCGGGCGAGGGAGGGGAGGGTCGGCGGGTGGGGGGAGGAACCGACCTGTCGATGAGGATCTTGTGGTCCCCCATCCACGGGATGAGGTGCTGTCCCTGCTCCTGGGCCAGGGCCCGCTCGTCGTCCCGAAACAGTTTGCAGGCATAGCCGAAAACGAGCAGCTCCACCCGGTTGCCCCCACCGCCGGAGCCGCCAGGCCCGGCCTCCTCCTTCGCGCCGCTTTTCCTCTCGGGTTTGGTGCGGCCCCCGCCCGCGCCGTACATGACAGCGTCCCCGGCGAGCCGGTCCTCCGCTACGCCGCGCGACGCCCCCGATGCCTCGCCTGGCCTACCCCCTCAAGTCAAAGTCTCCGCATCCCGGCCGCAACCTCAACACCGCCGCCATAGCGGGCCACAAAATGGAGGAAGCGCAACTTCCGGCAGGAGAGCCGCACTTCCGGCAGGGGCAGCGCAGATTCGCCACGACTGGGAGCCATAGCGGTCCCTAGGAAATACGTAAACCCTAGTTTTTTCCTGCAGGTATGCCGCCAGGATCGGGACTTTGGTACACGAGAGACATTTCATTTTATTTCCGTTTTCTTGGGCGGCCATCGAGAAGGTGGCGAAAGGGCGGCATAGGGTCGCGTGCCGTCTTCCGCGGCTGCAGGGGGGCCCGTGATGGCTCCGGGCTGGGTGGCGGTGCGTGTGAGGCCTCGGTCCAACCTTCGGGGTCCTAGACCTCTGCTCGCGCCACGAGGTTCTGAGGTCCCGTTTCTAGATCACTAGGTGTCTTAGGTGCCTGCAGCTGTAGCCCTGTGGCACCCGATCCCGTCAGATTTCGGAAGCTAAGCAAGGCCCGCCTGGTTAGTACTTGGATGGGAGACCGCCTGGGAATACCAGGTGCTGTAGGCTTGGAAGAAGGACCCAGCAGCCCACTCCCAAAAATCAATCCGCCATTGAAAACCCTATGAACAGCAGAGAAGCACTGACAATAGTGTTTCGCCTGTTGTACGTAGGGTCGCTAAGAGTCAGACATTGACTCTATGGCACCTTACAACCACAGGGGTCTTGGCCAGTGAGCCACAAGCATGCACAGGTGGTGGGAGTTCAGGAGCCCCGAACCCGTGCTGGGGAGGCGGTTGGCGTTGGAGGGAGACCCGGGGCTGGAGGCCTAGCGCCTGGAGGCCGTGTGCATTTGGAGGCTGTTACTTTGTTTTGCAGCAAGCACTCCACCACTGAGCCCGCTCCTCCAGCCCCTTTTCTTTTCGTTTTGAGACAGTTTAGTTTCCCAGGCTGATCCTGAATTTGCGATCTTTCTGCATCAGCCTCCGAAGTAGCTGGGATTACTGGAGTGCCCGCCACCATGCGCGACTGAGATCCCCAGTTTCTGCCCCAAACTGGAAAACAGTGTGGCGGTGAGACGGACATCCTCCTTTCTGTGATCCCGTGGGCATGTTTGCATTACTGATGTGGAAATGAGGTGGTGTGGACTGGGGCGCAGTGGCACACGCCAGTAATCCCACCAACTCAAGAGGTGGAGACAGGAGGATCGGAAGTTTGAGGCCAGAGGCAGCCAGAGTAATTTAGTGTAAAAAATGGGCTGGAGGTGTAGCTCAGTGGTAGAGTGCCTGCAAAGCATGCTTGAGACCCTGGGTTCAACCCTCCAGTAGGTTTGGGGGCCAGTATATACATGTTGCTATTGTTGAATGAGGGGCTGGGATTTAGCTCAATTGGTAGAGTGCTGCTCTGCACTCTCTGAGGCTCTGGGTTCGATCCCCATCACTGCAAAATCGGGAGAAGGACCAGGCAGCCCACTCCCAAATCAATCCCGGAAGAATCTGCCATTGAAAACCCTATGAATAGCAGGAATCACTTGACAGTGCTGGGCACAGTGTCAGGGAGTGTTTCCTTCTGTAGCTAGGGTCACTGTAAATTGGACTTCACTTGAAGGCACCTAACAACAACAACAACAACAGTGTTGTTGAATGTGCCCCCAAAGTTCATGTATTGGGAACGTAGTCCTCAGGTTCATATGTTAATGGTGTTTGGAGGTACGATGAACTTTGGGAGATGATCTGGTCTACCCTCATAAATGAATTGTTCTGTTCATAGAGTCAGATTCATGGGTTATTGAGTAACTGAGGGGTTGGGTGTTGTAAAAGTGAGCTCCCACAAGCATGCTTGCTATGTCCCTGTGATACTATCCACTGTGTTATGAAACAGCAAGGACCTCCCCCACTCCCGACCCCCTCCAAACGCTGATGTCATGCCCTTGGACTTCCCAGCCTTGGGAACTGTGACTTAAATAAACTTCTATTTATAAAGCACCAGGTCTTGGGTCTTTTGTTATAGTAACAGAAAGCATACTAAGACAAATATTGGCAGGGTTTTGAAAATTGAGCAATAAACAGTTTCTATTAAAGGCCTGCCTGCAGCCATAGCCCTGTGGCATCCGATCCCATCAGATCTCAGGAGCTAAGCAGGGACAGGCCTGGTTAATACTTGGATGGGAGACCACCTGGAAGCACCAGGTGCTGTAGGCTTGGAAGATGGACCCATCAACCCACTCCCAAAAATCAGTTTGCCATTGAAAACCCTATGAACAGCAGAGAAACACTGATAATAGTGTTTCACCTGTTGTATATAGGGTGGCTATGAGTCTAATACCAACTCAACAGCGCCTAACAACAACATTAAAGGACTTTTTCTGGTTTCCTCTGATGGGCCATGCTTCTGTCTTCATTTGATAAACTCACCAAGGTTTAATCCAGTCATCCTTTCCTTAGTGTGGCTTCATCTGACCACACTGCTAGAGTTTCCCCTCACTAATTGCTCATGTAGTTCTGCCAACTTGTCTTTGTAGTACTTGACACCACCTCACATTAGATCATATTTTCAGTGCCTCACCACGTTTAGCTAATCCTACGTTTAGCTTCAGGAGAGTGGGGACTTTGCTGGGTTCACCTTAGCATTCTTTCTTGTTAGGTGTCATAGAGTTGGGTCAGACTCTTAGCTACCCTATGTACAACAGAACAAAACACTCTACAACACAATGCCAAGCACACCATCTTTTCTATGTTTAAGCACATTGTTGCAACCACTGTTTCAATCCATCTAATTGAGGGGCTTCCTTTCTTTCATTGACCCACCACTCAAACATGATGGCTTTCTCAAGAGACTTATCCCTCCTGACAACATGTCCAAAATGCATAAGACATAGTCTAGCTATCCTTGCTTCCAATGAGCACTCTGGTTGCATTTTTTCTAGGACAAATCTGTTGGTTCTTTTGGCAGTCTGTGGTATATTCAGTATTCATCTCCAGCACCATAATTCAAAAGCATCAATTTTGTTTCCCTTATTCAATGCCTAGTTTTCACAAGCATATCATGTGGCTGAAAATACCGTGGCATCAGTCAGGTGCACCTTCATCTTCAATGTGTCATCTTTTTAACACTTTTTTTTGTGTGTGTGTGGTACTGGGGGTTGATCCTGGGGCCTCACACCTGCATGCTTTGCAAGTGCTGGACCACTGAGCTGCACCCCCAGCCCTTTTATTTTTTTCCTTACTTTCTGATACAGGGTCTTGCTAAGTTATGTAGACTTCCTCCAATCTCGAACTTGTGATCCTCCTGGCTCCGCCTCCTAAACCGCTGGGATTACAGGCATGCGCCACCACGCCCAGCTATCTTTTTAACACTTTAAAGAGGTCTTTTGCAACAGCTTTTCCCAGTGCAATCATCTTTTCATTTCTTGACTGCTGCTTCTGTGAGTTGATTATAGAAGCAGGTAAAGCAAAATCTTGGACAATCTCAATCTTTTCTCCCTTTATCATGAAGTTGCTTACTGACCCAGTTGTAAGGATTTTTGTTTTCTTTTTGAGGTGGAATCCATACTGAAGGCTGTGTTCTTTGATCTTCATCAGTAAATGTCTCAAATCCCCTTCCTTTTCAGCAAGCAAAGATGTGTCATGTGCATGATGTAGGTTGTTAAAAGTCTTCCTTCAATCATGATGCCATGTTTTTCGTAAAGTCCAGCTTCTTGGATTATTTGCTCAGCATATGGATTGAAGAGGTACAATGAAAGGATATACCCCGGATGCATACCTTTCTTGACTTTCAACCAGTCAGTGTTTCCTTGTTCTGTTCAAACAACTGCCTCCTGGTCCATGTACAGATTCCTCATGAGTGATCTGGTGTTCCCATACTTTGCATTGTTATCCATAATTTGTTGTGATTCACGCAGTCAAATGCCTTTGCATAGTCAATAAAATATAGACATCTTTCTGGTGTTCTCTGCTTTCAGCTAATATGTATCTGACAATGATGGGCCTGGTTCCATGACCCCGTCTGAATCCAGCTTGATTTTCTGGCAGTTCCCCTTCAATATACTGCTGCAGTTGATTTTGAATGATCTTTAGCAAAATTTTACTTGTGTGAGATATTGATGATATTGTTACATGATTTCCACATATGACAGGATTCCCTTTCTTGGGACTAGGCACAAATACAGATCTCTTCTAATCAGTTGGCCAGGTACCTGCTTTCCCAAATCTCTTGGCATAAATAAGTGAGCACCTTCATTGCTGCATCTGTTTGTTGAAACACCTCAGTCGGTATCCCATCAATTCCTGGAGGCTTGTATTTCACCAATTCCTTCAAGGCAGCTTCCACTTCTTCTTTCAGTACCATTGATTTCTGATCATATGCAACCTCTTGAAATGGTTGGTCATCCACCAATTCTTTTGGTATAACGACTCTGTATTCCTTCTATCTTCTTTTGATGTTTCCTGCATCATTTAATTTTTTCCCTTTAGACTATTTCACTGTTGCCACGCAAAGCTTGATTTTTTTCTGAAATTCTTTAAGCTTGAGAAAAACAGAGTGTGTTCTTCCTTTTTGGTTTTCTATGTTTAGCTCTTTGCACATGTCATTAAAATATTTGATTTTTGTCTTCTCGAGCTGCCCTTTGAAATTTTCTGTTTTTTAATTTCATCATGTCTTCCTTTTACTTTGACTGCTTGACGTTGAAGGACGAGTTTCAGAGTCTCTTGACATTTAATTTGGTCTTTTTTCCTGCTTTTATAATAACTTTTTGCTTTCCTCATGAATAATGTCTTTGATATCATGCCAGAACTCAACTGTTGTCCCCATGATCCAAGGACACACCTCAGTGCCACTTCCAGTGACTAAGCCTTCCACACATGGCTGCACTCCAGCCCCTTTTTTTATTTATATTTATTTGTCATTTATTTATTTTAAATTTTGAGACAAAGTCTCTTTAAGTTGCACAGGCTACCTCTGGCCTCAAACTTTTGATCCTACTACCTCAGCCTCCTGAGTCACTGGGATTACAGATATATACCATTGGGTCCAGCTCTTTTTACTCTTCTTGGATAAAATATTCTTTTACTAACAAAGAAGAGAAGAGCAGGTACTGAGTAGAGCAACTAGCAGTATCTGCTTTATTTGATGTTGTTCCTACTATAAACAAATGTGGGGAACATATGTAAACATGTGATTACTATATCAGCCCCACAGCTGGGTGTGGGTCTGCACATGCCTAATTTCAAAATCATAGCACCTTTTATGGATTAGTTTATGAGTTGGGAAAACAGCCCATAGCAGGAGGCTCAGCAGAGGGAAGTTGAGGCCAAGAATGAGAGCATAAGTCTGGGGTAGTTGGGGAGCTGGCAGTAAAGCAAGCTGGGAAGCCAGAGGCCAGCGAGGCAGGAGTCCAGCCACCCTCATGGCTGGGGAACAGTTTAGAGGCCACTGTGCAGAGCTGGCGGCAGCTGTTGGAGTGGATGCTTAGCGGAGGACCTTTGTTCACTGGGCAGGGACAGTTACTGGATGGGTGTTTAGAGGGGCTGGGACCCGGACAGTGCAGGAGTGGCCTCTCAGAGCGGCCAGGAGAGATGTTCTCTGTCCTCTCCCCACCATATATTCAGGAGGTACCGGCCATAGACTGGACGTTGGTAGAAGCAGGCAGGTGGGGGGGCTGTGCCATGGGCCTGCAGTGGGGAGCCCTGGTGACGGGGAGGGTCAGGGAGGGTGGAGCCTCTCAGCACTTCACCTGCCTTGGGAAAGAGCAGCACGGAGGTGCTAGGAAGCCTGCTCCACAGTGGGAGCTGCAAGCCCTGTGCTGTCCTGCTGTGGCTGGGGGCTCTGTGTACCCTGCTCAGCACAGGAATGGGAGGTACTGGTCCTTGTCTTTGAGAGGCTCAGAGTCAGCTAGGGAGGCAGATGCAGTAAATATAGAGCTGTGTGTTGCCACATTTTATAACTAGGAACT
This sequence comes from Pedetes capensis, assembly GCA_007922755.1. NCBI lineage: Eukaryota > Metazoa > Chordata > Mammalia > Rodentia > Pedetidae > Pedetes > Pedetes capensis. The sequence continues at coordinate 5,075 of VMDO01012370.1, read as the reverse complement.
TCTTTCAAGGACATTTCCCCATCCTGCACTTAGGGGCCATCTCTGCCACCATTTTTGTTGTGGTGGTTGTTTGGTGGCTTATTTTTATTTTTTATTTTTTGAGACAGGTACTCACTATGCAGCCCTGGATGGCTTTGCACTTGCTATGTAGCCCAGGTTGCCTTGAATTCACTATATAGTCCAGGCTAGCCTTGAATTCCTAAGTCTCCTGCCTCCTCCTCCCAAGTGCTGGGATTATAGATGTGTACTGCCACACTCGTCTGCCATCATGTTCTTGAAATAAAAGTATCTTGGCTGTTGTGTGACCCAAGCTTATTTCCTTCAGCTTGGCATTTTAACAGCCTGGTTCAGAGATGAATGAAATGGAATTGCGCCAAACACAGTGGTGCGCATCAGTTGGTAGAGGGGAATTTTGCCTTGGTCACAGACACATGAACGTGTCTCACATCTTCACAGTGATCTCATCTTCCCTTCCTGCCTGCTTCTCTCTCTCTCTCTTTGTTATTTCTAGGAGCTTTGAAGCCCTTGGGGAAAGAAAGCACTCTTTCAGCAAAAAGAATAACAACTAAAACCAGTGGCCCAAACAAACACCCTTAATTTTTCTTTTTTCTCTCTCCCCTAGTGCTATTCAGAAGCAGCTACAAAAATGAAATAACAAAATAAGCAGCACAACCTCCAACCTTCCCATTTCTCTGGGTTGCTTCCTCTCTAACACATTTCTCCATCCACCCTTCTCTGAAGTTTCTCTGGACTCTGGTTGCTGGGGTGGAAGCCTGTGAATGATCACAATGAAGCCCTTTTGGAAATGGATTCATGTGGCGAGTGCACCTGGGCCAGAGCTTGACTTGAATGGGGCGAGCGTCTCTGTTCTGGTAGACTGGCCTTAAAAGACAGCCAGCCCTATTCTCCCTCCTTCCTTTACCAACTTGAAAAGTCACCATTTAAAGACCTGGTGAGGTGCATTTCACTCCTCACCAAACTCCTCCCAGCCATCATTTCTCTCCCTGGGGAGCTGGGGGAACTTCAGTGTGACTGGAGTATAACCTGTATCATCTTGGTGGGGTCTTTGTGATGCATTTGGGATCAGATGCTCCCTGACCCCGATGGGCTCTGGAGAAGTTATGGAAGAGGGTCACACTTCCACATCCACTGCCAACTGAGCAAGACTCCCTATCTTCTCTGTCTTGGCCTCCTGTGGCAGCCTCCTTGTTGGACTCATTGAGGGGGTCAGCATGCACACTCCATCTTGAACATAACCTCTTGTGCAAAAGGGACTTCGCAGCTGAGCTAGGCTGAGGATCTAGAGATGGTCCTGGGTTATCTAGGGGTCCAATGTCATCACAAGGGTCCTTACAAGGGGGAGGCAGGAGGCTCAGAGTCTGGAGAGAAAAGATCATGTGAACTGGGAAGCAGAGGTCAATGGCATGATGTGGACGCCTCTGGGTGTTGTAACAGGCAAGACACAGACTGCAGCTTCTAGACAGACCTGGCCCTGCCAATACCTTAGTTTTATCCCTTCAAGACTCATTTTGGATATCTGACCTCCAGCATGTTGTTGTTGTTGTTAGGTGCCGTCAAGTCGGTATCCGACTCATAGCGACCCTCTGTTCAACAGGGGAAACACTACTGTCAGTGCTTCTCTGCTGTTCATAGGGTTTTCAATGGCAGATTGATTTTTTGGGGGAGGGGGTTGCCAGGTCCTTCTCCCAAGCCTACAGCTTCTGGTGTTCCCAGGCGGTCTCCCATCCAGGTACTAACCAGGCCTGACCCTGCTTAGCTTCCAAGATCTGACGGGATCGGATGCCACAGGGCTACCGCTGCAGGTAAGAAAATAAATGTATGCCCTTTAAAGCTACTAAGTTTGTGGTGACTCGTCTCCAGCATCCACAGGGATCTAACTCTATGTTTGACTTTTCAGGCATGGCCAGCTGTGTTCCAATGGCTGCTGTAGTGTCTTCTACCCCACCTGCCCCATGGGGCTCAGTGCCCAGACCTCAGCCTGCGCTGCAGTCAGCCTGTGTGTTGGCCTCAGTTTGGATCCATCTGACAGAGAAGGGGGAGAGTCTTTTCCTGTGCTTATTAGCCATTGAGATATGTTCCTTGTTGAACTGACTATTGAAGTCTTTTACCTATTTAAAATTCATTGATTTTTACATATGCTGATTTGCTGATTTCCTTCCTTCTTAGACATAACTGTTGTCCTAACTTTTATCCTGGTAGGTAAGTTCTGTCTGTGTTTCTACCATATAGAAATGTGACCATATAGCACCCTTCTTTCCCCTTCCTTCCTTCCTTCCTTCCTTCTTTCCTTCCTTCCTTCTTCCTCTCCCCTCTTTCTTTCTTTCTTTCTTTCTTTCTTTCTTTCTTTCTTTCCCTCCTCCTCCTCCTCCTCCTCCTCCTCCTCCTCCTCTTCTTCTTCTTCTTCCCTCTCTCTCTCAGAATGAACCGAGGGCTACCACTGACTACACTGTGGCCTGACTCTTTACTTCACTCATCGCTATGTTGGTGGGGTTCATGCACATCGTTGTGCTGTTTCTGATTTATTCATTCTCACTATGATGATGTCACTCTTTGTTTATTTGGCTGTTTGTGGGTGTTAAGTATTTCTACCAGGGTGATTACAAATAGTGCTGTGTGAGTGTGTGCACATGCCTTTTGGTGCATGATTTTGCATTGGGTTCCTTGAGTGGAACAGACAGGCTTTGGGGTGTGCAGATGTTCAGCTTGGATTCATACTACCAGACTTCCATGGGGTGACCAGCCTGAACCATGTTGGGCATGTCTACATCTTGTTACTAATCATATGGCCCACATTACTATCTTTGAGCTAGTGAGATGAGAAAGAATGGGGGAATGAGTGAGGGTCAAGACCGAAGACCAGGACCAGGGGTGGGGCGGGGGCAGGAAAGGGTAGGGGGATGAGCGGAATGAGGGGTGAGAAAGCACTGACTCCTTGGTGCTGGCGCTATGCCTGGCACTGTTGTAGAGCATTTGGCCTCCATATGGGGTTATTCAGGCACACGTGATGACTTCTATGTGTGCAGCAGTGTTTTCTGTCTTGCCAATAGATATCCTCCATGCTCTGTCAAACAGGTGTGAAAAGACCGAGGCTGGGAAGCTAACATCAAACTGCACACAGCCTGGACTCTCCTTGGGTGGGACATAGTGTCGGGACAACAGACGCCAGGCAGGCTCACTCTCACTGGGGTGGTGCTGCTTCTCCAGTGTCTCAGGGGAAACTGAGACACTGGAGGGCCAAGAGCCTCTCTTGGGCTCTGGAGGTGAAAGGACAGTGGAGCTCAAACCACACCGGGCGTGTCCGCACTGCTGAGTTCCCCCAAGCCACGGGCTCAGAGATCATGCCTGTCATACCATCTTTACCCAGCACTGCACCAAGTGTCCCCAGCCCCCTGCCTCAGGGAGAGATGTGCCTTCACAGATGGGTGCTATCTTTACCCCCAGCCTATCTACCCTGGGGAGCGACCAAGAAGCAGCTCACGGGGTGTCTGTAGGTGAGGAGCAGCTGCTGTTATCATTGTCACTATTCACAGATCCGGGACGGCACCATGATACCTTAGGGACAGTGAATGTGGGTTTCCAGACTCAGGGCCCCCCATGTCCTGCAGTGAGGACTCTAGCCGGTGTGAGTCGCCCAGGCCCCACAGCCAGCCAGGCAGAGCCAGGCATGGCTGGCTCCTTCTGGGTGCACTGATGTTCCTAGGGTGCTGAGGTTCAGTCCAGGGTGTGCTGTGTGTCCCTGGCTCTGGGTGGTGATGGCCCCACCTGAGTGCTGGACGAGGCTATGCCCTGCAAGGAGGAAAGAACGCTTTGCTCTCACAGTTGGCACCTCCCAGGCCATTTGTTTCAGATCCCCATTTGTTTCAGATCCATTTGGAGGAAGACTTAATGTGTTTTGACACCAAATGGCTTTCTCTTCACCCCTCCCAATGACATGGACATTGATTTTTCTATGCACAGGCAGAGGACCTGGATTCTGGAGCTGAGATGTAGACATCCAGGCAGAGCCGGCTGGGGGTACCAATGCAGCACAGAAACATGCAGTGTCCAGGAAGGAGGGACAGCGCTGTCCCCATCCGCACAGGTCCCCTCCCTGCTCCTGTCCTGGCGATACGCACTTTCCTTCCAGGAACGTGCAGAAGGATGGGGTCTCCGTTTACAGTGTTCCGAGCACCCCTGCGGAGGTTCCCGCTGAGGACCAGCCACAGGCACGTCCCCTGTCCCTCTCTTAGTCCAGCTTGACCAGCCCACAGAGCAGAGATGCCATGGGGATGTCGAGAGCAGGACCATGGGCAGCGTCCACAAGGACCACCCACCCAACTGTGGGAGGCAAGAGGCGAGACCAGGAGCCCCACAGGAGCAGGGGACAAGGTGGAGGATGTCTCAGTCAACGACCAGAGGCCCCTCATGTGCCCTGGCACTGAGTGAGACCCCAAGGTGCCAGGTGAGCCAGGTATGCATGAAGTGGCACCTGCCAGCCTGGCAAGAGGGGCTGGTGGGAGATAAGGGCATCTGCCAAACTGATACCCATTTCCCTGAATCATCCACACAGCAGGAGTCCACTGTCCACTGGGGGTCAGACTCCATGACAGCAGCTGGCTGCCCAGCTCAGTCAGCCCTGGATGCATTTCTGGCACAAGTAGATGAGGACGTGATGGGAAGAATTCTCCTTCCCATGTGGCGAGGAGCCAGCGAGGACAGGCCACTGGCTGGATGTGGACGTTCCTGAGCCTGAGCCACCATGTGCAGCCCAGTTTCTGTGGGCCTCAGGGAAGGTGGAGCTGGATGCCACCAAGACTGCCCGGGACACCATGGGGCCACCCCAGCCCTGGGCACCCTGCCCATGTAATGTGGAACATCACAACGATGATACGACATAACCTACAACCCCACAACACACCACATCCCAACCCCACATGACAGCATCCAGAGAACAGAAGAACAGTGGCACAGCACAGCACCCGCACACCACAGTGCAGTGCTAAAAACACATACAACTCCACAATACAACAGCACAACACACCACATCCCAACCCCACAACACACCACATCCCAAC
>VMDO01012369.1:50021-57521 GCA_007922755.1 Pedetes capensis | reverse complement strand
GCATTACAATACATAGTTTAAACTTTTTCTAAATAAAAATTAGGACAATAAAAGGTGAATTTTGGAATCTGTGACAATAACTAAAACACATTATTCAAAGATGACTACTAAACAACCTGCGTTATGCAGATGACACAACTCTGCTTGCTGAAGGGAAGTGGATTTGAAACATTTACTGATGAAGATCAAAGAACACAGCCTTGTAGTATGGATTGACCCTTGACATTAACAGAAATCCTTACAACTGGTTGAGTACACAACTTCGTGATAAACAGAGAAAAGATTGAGGTCGTCTAAGTGTTTTTTTTTTTTTTACTTGGTTCTACAATCCACACCTGTGGAAGTAGCAGTCACGAAATCAAAAGATGCATTGCATTGGGAAAAGCTTTTGCAAAAGATCGCTTTAATGGTGTTAAAAAGTAAAAAAGTCACACTGAAGACAAAGTTGTGTATGACTCATGCCATGTTATTTTCAGTCACATATGACTGTGAAAACTAGACACTGAATAAGGGAGAAAGAAGAATTGATGCTTTTGAATTGTGGTGCTGGAGATGAATATTGAATATACCACGGGCTGCCAAAAGAACCAACTGATCTGTCCTAGAAGAAATATATCAGAGTGCTCCTTGGAAGCAAGGATGCCTAGAATGCATCTTACATTTGGACATGGTGTCAGTATGGACCAATTCTTGGAAAAGGACATCATGTTTAGGAGAGTTGCAGGTCAACCAAAAACTGAATTCCCTCAACTAGGTGGAGTGACATAGTGTCTCCAACAAGCAGCTTAAACATAAATAAGTTTGTGTGCCTGGCACAGAATTAGGGAGTGTTTCGTTCTGTTATACTTAGGGTCACTGTGAGTCAGACTCAACTAGATGGCACATAAACACAGCTACAAAATTTGGCAGGGGCTGGGGTTTAGCTCAGTTGGTAGAGTGCTTATCTACACTCCCTGAGGCCCTGGGTTGGATCCCTAAACCACAAAAATAGGAGAAGGATGTGGCAGCCAACCCCAGAAACAATGAGCCATTGAAAACCCTATGATTATCACAGAAGCACCGACATAGTGCTGGCCATGGCACAGTATCAGAGAGTGATTTCTTTTGTATTATATAGAGGCACAATGATTGGTCCTTACTCAATGGCACCTAGCAAGAACAAGAAGAAAATTTGTCAATTTTCTTGGATTTCCATGAATTAATATACACTGATGTAATATCTCATTAAACTATTACCTACTTTCTTTGTGAGAACAGCAAGTATAATAATTTATTTTTCCATAGTCTTTACACTGTCAATAAACCCTTGTATCATTTAGTCTATTGTATTTTTGTTGTCTTATTATATATCTAAAATGATTTTACATTAACAAAAATCCAGCTCTTGTGAATATTTGTTTTTTATTAAAATTTCTTTTATAAAAACTGTATGAGAGAAATATTCATTTGTTTTATATTAGTTCTCCAATGATATTGATACCTACTCTATTTAAAAGTCCATCTGGATATTATTCCTGAGGTTCTGGAGACTGAGGCAGGAGGAACTTGAGCTTGAGGACAGAGGCAGCCTGAACAACTTAGCTAGACCCTTGTCTCAAAACAAACAAACAAACAAACAAAAAAACCAACAACAAAAACTAAAAATGTACTGGGGATGCAGCTCAATGGTGAAGTCCTTGGCTAGTATATGCAAGGCACTAGGTTCAATCTCCACTACTGCAGCAAGAAAAGTTCATCTGTTATGGAGGATATGATTTTAGTTTGTAGTTTTAAAAATTACCATTTTTCCTGTTTTCACTTCTGATTTTATAAAAAAGAATCTAATTTTAGTAGTGAAACTAAACCCAACTAACATTCACACAAGAAAACTTACTAAATACAGCATATATGGAAATGTCATAATGAAAAGCATGTCAGAATGAATCACATTAAGGTGTACCTTAAAAATTTCCAATAAAAAAAGAAATCCTCATGAGGAAAAATAAATAAATAAATGTATGCATGCATCCTATATAATTTCAAATTTAAGACAATTCACTATTGAATAATGGCACATGATAAATACGTTGTTGTTCTTGTTGTTCTTGTTGTTGTTGTTGTTGTTAGGTGCCGTCAAGTCGAGTCTGACTCATAGCGACCCTATGTGCAGCAGATCGAAACACTTGCTGATTCTGTGCCAGGCAAACAATCTTATTTATGTTTAAGCCCAATGTTGCAGACACTGTGTCAATCCATCTGGTGGAGGGTTTTCCTCTTTTGCGTTGACCTGCCACTCTCCCAAGCATGGTGTCCTTCTCCAGGGATTGTTCTCTCCTGACTACATGTCCAAAATATGTAAGACGCAGTTTGGCCATTTTTGCTTCCAAGCAGCACTCTGGTTGTACTTCTAGGACAGATTTGTTGGTTCTTTTGGCAGTCCATGGTATATTCAATAAACGTCTCCAGCACCACAATTCAAAAGCATCAATTCTTTTTCTGTCTCTCTTGTTCAATGTCCAGCTTTCACAACCATATGATGCCACTGAAAATACCATGGCATGAGTCAGACGCACCTTCGTCTTCAATGTGACATCTTTGCTTTTCAGTACTCTAAAGAGATCTTTTGCTACAGCTTTTCCTAGAGCTCTATAATCAACACCCGTGGAAGCAGCAGTCAAGAATGATAAATATATAGGATGATAATTGTCATTTTATTAGACACAATACTGGATTTTTATCAATTAGAAAAGATTCTCTATATCCTTGATAGTATTATTTATAATCATCTACACAAGTAGTTAATGTTGATAATTTCCCATGTCAAACAATTACATGGTATTTTAAAGAAACTTTATGCTGTCAAGCTGTTTTCAAAAAGTGTGAATTTAAGTATTTTCCCTGAATGTGAAAATTTCAAGCAAGCTTTTCCATAAAAACTATAAATAATTGTGTTTTTCTAAAATTGCCATTTAATAGTCTGAAAAATATCATGTGGTTAATGTAATTTATACATTTTATATTTTTACTTGGATAATGCTGCACATACTTGAAAGTCAGCTGGATGAATATTTTATGGATGTTTCAGAAGTGTTCTTTTTTTTTATTCTTATAATTTTAGTATAATTTTAATATTTTATTTATTTGTTGATATATTTTCTTACATTAAATTTTGTTTTCAATTTGAATATTATTATATCCAAATAAGTACATCCTTATATGGTGGCTTTTCAGTTTTTCTGTAATCCACTATATTATATTTTTTATACCAGAAGACATGATTATTAAATATTAATAAACTTACGGCCTGCAGCTGTAGTCCTGTGGCATCCCATCCCATCTGATCTCGGAAGCTAAGCAAGGACAGTCCTGGTTAGTACTTGGATAGGAGACTGCCTGGGAATACCAGGTGCTGTAGACTTGGGAGACAGACCCACAACCCACTCCCCAAAATCAATCCACCATTGAAAACTCTATGAACAGCAGAGAAGCACTGACAATAGCGTTCCTCTTGTTGTACATAAGGTTGCTGTGAGTCGCATACTGACTCAACTGCACCTAACAACAACAAGTGAACTTACATATATATAACTTATGTTATCCACCTTTGTGAACTATATAACTTGGAAGAAATCTGTTATCAATACTAACTTCCTATTTAAAAATAAATAATTCTTTTGGATAAAGTAATATAAGTTAAAGAATTATAGTTTTCTGTTCTATAAGACTTCCTCTAATTTCCATGACTAGTAACTTTCTTACATGACTCCCTATTTTTTAAAGAAAATATCTCTTCAAGTTTATTCTCCAATGTTATCCAGAAACTTATTAGAGCTACAATTCTTCAGATCACATTCTGGAAATACTAAAACAGAGACTAGGGGGAGTGGCTCAGCTTTTGACATTTCGATAAACATTTTTATGTTATGTTGTTTGCCATCCTTGTACTTTTGACCCACACCTTGTTGAATTTGAATTGATTTTCTTATAAATAGTATGTAGATAAGTTTTATGAGTGTGTGTGAGTTATCCAGTTTGCCAATTGCTATCTTTTAACTGGTATATTTAACTATGTGCATAAAAGAAAAAAAAGTATTTCTAAGCCAGAGCAACATAAGATGTTGCCATTTGCTTTCTCTGCCTCTTATTCTACTACATATCTCTTTTTGTGCCTTCTCTCTGGCAATCATGAAAATTGTTTAGGCTCCATTTCTATTTTCGTTAGCATTTTGTTTTGTTTTATTTTTATTTTGAGTCCAGGTCTCAGTAAGTTAGTCAGGCTACCTCTGCTCTCAAACTTGCAATCTATCTCCCAAGTCACTGGGATTACAAGTGTTTGCCTGAGTACCTAGTCTAAAATAAACCTAACAGCATTACACTAAGATGGGTATAAAATACTTTAAAATGCATCTTTGAAAATATTTATATTTTTAATAATTTCTTTAGAGACTATATCTCAACAGAAATTGTAAAATATATTTCCTGATTTTTGATTCTTTACATCATTACTTTATATCACTACTTCAGTTTTGCTAAATGATTCATTATATTCACAATGGAACATTTTAGCCATAACTGTTCTTCAAAAACCAGCAACATACCTGAAACTTATTCATTACAATAATTAAAAGAATTTTAAACATTATGTCAAAAAGTCAAAGTTCACTTTCCACATATATACTACACTCTGAGATAAATTTATTTTAAGTTTTAACAAATATATGTTCATAATTTTCCTGTTTCCACTACTTTTTCTGCATACCATTCTCTATAGAGCATGAGGACTTTAATAGGAATATTAGAGTATAAAATCCTCTTTCTCTAAACCTTCTAAAGCCTTGTCATTTCAGTCAGAGTAAAATATAAAGTCTACCTCCATAGCTTTCCCCTGACTACCATCCCCCGACTACCATCATGCAGCTCCTGAATCTGTCTCAAACAAATCATGAATGCTCCTACTTTAAGATCCTGGTTATCTTGTGGCCAGATTTTGAATGGCCTGGAGGTCACATTCAGTGCTGTAATTAAATAGTACCTTATGAAAGAGGGCTACATTTGATACCCCTGTCTGAAATAATCAATCAATTTTTATGTTCTTATTCAATTTTTCTAAAGATTATGCATGAAGAAAAAAAGAAAACTAAATGTTTTGATACCATCACTCAAAATGAGGAACCAAGAAACCATCTATGACAAAATTAGCTGCATTTGTTTTATATTTTAAAGGCAAAGTTCTCTATTATATAATCAACATTAACATGTGTATGTATATATACACACATATGTATATCAAGGACCTACCTTCATGTAGGCAGTTGACTAGCAGATTTTACTTCAAAAATGCTATGTTTTTCAATTATATGAATGAAATTCATGCCAAAGCATTATTTTGTTTTGAAGTAATATTCTTTACCTTTTCTAATATCTCTTTGTTTAAATAAAGAAAATACTTCAGTAAGTATTTTCTTTTATTAATCTTGAATGATACTGGAACTAGGTAAATGGAAATTGCCGTAGTCCAGCTACAGCCTAAGGATCCAGGGTTTCCCGAAGGCGGGTTGAGGAGTCTGCAATTGTGGGTAACCGAAACACAACAGCTCGGAGGCAGTGTGAATCTGTTCCGTTTATTGTTCGGATAGCTCAGTTTTTTATACAGTCTTTTTTAGGCTTTAGGTCAGTCAAATAGTAAGACTACGTGCAGTTTTACACACACACCTAATAGTCATAATAGCCCATGGTTTAAAGCATAAACTTTTCTGTGTTAAGATAACAAGCACCTGGAAGGTCTGTCTCTTCCCAGGCTTTTCATAAATGATAAGCTATAATAAGGGTATTTTGGACTCTATCCTTATTTATCATTTTAACCCCTTATATGTTTCTATGTAAGGCAGTGGAGGGTCAGGCTGACCAAAACAGCAGCCTTTACTTTTTTTCTCTAGCTGGGAACCAAGGTTTGCCTTAGATAAGCACCTCTCTGTGTTAAAATTGTCAAGGAGGCTTTTGTACTGAGGGAACAGGCCTGTGTCTTCTTTTAATTGCTCTATACTTTCTTTGTAAACCTTAGCTATCATAAATTGAGCCACTCCAATCCAATTATGGGCTAACAACTCAGCCTGTTGCAGCTGAAGCATAAATCACTTAATGTTTGGGTTCTAGGGTGGAAGTTGCTTGTCAACTTTAACTAGAATATTGTTCACATAACTTTTACAATTGGAGGTCATTACTTCTAATTCATTTACAAATTCTCTCAGTTGTGTCATTCTTTCAGTATTTGTTTCATTAGAGTTTAATACAATATTAGTTACGAGTATTAGTCCTAAACATAAAGTAATCATAATAATTAGAAGCAGTAATCCTGTTCCTAGAAAGCAAAAAGTACATTTTCCTTTTCTTTATCCCCATCCATTTCTTGGAAGATGAGTTCCTTGAACCACTCTTCCCCATATCCGAACCTTGTCAGACAATATGGTTAGAAATGGCTATGGCAGGAAATAGATTTTTTTTGTGTGATATTATATTAGAATTATGTAGGAGCTGGGAAGAATAACATAATTTTAAAAAATTCACTGTTGTAAGCTATCTGTTTAGCATATTGACTTGAATGAAGACCATTTTTAAAGTGCATTTGTTGAGTCAGCAACTGCCATAAACAACAGGATTTGAATAAATTTGCAGATGAATTTATGAAAGAAAAACCACTTTGGGCCTATTTGGAATGAATTAAATAATTAAATAATTTGTATAAAAATATGAATAATTAGGAAAATATAAGGTATGTAAGCAGGAATTGATAGCTCATGATTTGGGAGACAAGCAGGAAGATTGCAAGCTCAAGGTCAGAGATAGCCTGTGTAATTTAGTAAGAACTTAATTCAAAATTAACAAAAAATATATATAAATAAGAGGCTGGGAGAGCAGCCCAGTGGAATAGTATTTAGAAAATATGTGTGACATTTGGGATCAACATCCATTTACAAAAGAGTATAGTGCTTAGTCTGAAAAGGTGTGTTCCTTCTATAAATAATTTGTTCTGGGCATTTTCATTAATGGATATTGAATTTCATGAAATATTTTCTACATCTATTGAGGAAAATCATATATTTATTTATCCTTTATTCAGGTGACATAAAGTATTATTTTTCTTCATTTCCATATTTTGGAATATCTTTACATCCCTAGGATAAATTCCATTCTAACATGGAGAATGATTTATATTATTCATTGTTGGATTTAATATTCTAATATTTTATTGCCCATCAACAGATGAATGGATAAAGAAAATGTGCTATATAATATGTATCTTACATAGTTTACATATGTTGTTATTGTTGTTAGGTGCCGTCGAGTCGGTATCCGACTCATAGCGACCCTCTGTACAACAGGGGAAACACTATTATCAGTGCTTCTCTGCCGTTCATAGGGTTTTCAATGGCAGATTGATTTTTGGGAGGGGGTTGCCAGGTCCTTCTCCCAAGCCTACAGCTTCTGGTGTTCCCAGGCGGTCTCCCATCCAGGTACTAACCA